>PITA01005682.1:57713-107942 GCA_004023965.1 Spilogale gracilis | reverse complement strand
ATCATTAATCTCTCTCTTTCAAAAGGGTCATTCTTGCCATGCTCTAGGAGCCTCCCTTTAAAGAAGTGGGGGGGGGGAGTCTCTTAGAATGAGGTTTCTCGGGGCACCTGGGTGGCTCAGAGGGTTAAGCCTCTGCCTTCAGCTCAGGTCATGATCTCAGAGTCCTGGGATCAAGCCCCACATTGGGCTCTCTGCTCATCAAGGAGTCTGCTTCCCTCTCTCTCTCCGCCTGCCTCTTTGCCTACCTGTGATATCTATCTCTCTCTCTCTCTCTCTCTCTATCTCTATCTCTCTCTCTGTCAAATAAATAAATAAATAAAATCTTTAAAAAAAAAAAAAAAGAATGAGGTCTCTCTCCATGGTCCCTTTCCAGCAAAACTTCTTAAGAGCTATTAATGCATGTCCTGCCCCTTCCTCACTACAGTCTCTCCTGATCATATTTGGTAGGTGTCCACACTAAGCACTTCATTGAACCCAAGTCTACTCCATTCACATATTGTCGAATACAATCACCAGTTCTCATCTTAGCGACTTCTTAGCATCATTTGACAGTTGTCTTCTTTTTAAAACATTTGCATCTATTGGCTTCCACTACACCATACACAGTTAGTTTTCCTGTATTCCTACCTTGTCCCTCTCTCTCACTCAGCCTCCGATCCATGTTTCTTCTCTTCCTGGATCTAAATGTTGGAGTGACCACAGGTTCAGAGCTTGTTCCTTCTTGTTTATAGTCTTTCTCAAAAAGATCTCTTATAGCTATAAGTATCATTGTACATGTTTGTAATTTCCAGGTTTTTTAAACCTCTGACTCTGGACTGACTTCCTTTCTTCCTTTCTTCCTCTCTCCATTCTTTCCTTCCTGCATCCCTCCCACCCTTCCTTTCTTTCTCCTTTCTTCCTTCCTTACCTTTTTTTTTTTGTCTGAGTTCCATCATCTTATATTCAACTATGTTCCAGATACTTCCAACTGAATGTACATTAGGCATCACAAACACTATGAGGCCAAAATAAAATATTTGATTCTTCTTCTACTCCATCTCAACCCAGCCTTTCCTCTATCTCTCCCATCCCAAAGTTCAGCACTTCCACTCATGCAGTATTGAATTTATCCTTGATGCTTCTTATTCCCTCCCATCTAATCTGTCAGCAGGCCTTATTTGACTCTGTTTTCAAAAGATACCCTAAATTAATCAACCTCTGTCCATTCCAACTGTTATCATTCTAATATGTGCTTATATTAAAGTCATAAAAATGACTTTTTAAAAAATATAAATGAGATCCCATCACTCCCCTACTTAAAGCATGCTTTAGAAAAATACTTGTTTTACTCAGATGAAAATCCAAATTCCTCTTTTGGCC
Organism: Spilogale gracilis; assembly: GCA_004023965.1. Classification (NCBI taxonomy): domain Eukaryota; kingdom Metazoa; phylum Chordata; class Mammalia; order Carnivora; family Mephitidae; genus Spilogale; species Spilogale gracilis. The sequence goes on along the minus strand of PITA01005682.1, from coordinate 106,583 downwards.
TCAGGATTTTTTGTAACCCGGACCACTCCTCTTGCTCTAAATCCAGCTCCCATGAGGGTCCTACAGAGAAACTAGACACATGGCACCTGCACACCTCACAAGTTTGATCTCATGTCAAGGCCCTTATATTTGCTGTTCCCTCTTTCAAGATGCCCATCTCTGAAATTGGATGGGGATGGCTCCACTTGGATATTTAGTGCTCACCTCCAAAGTTGCCTTTTTTCAAGGTGACCTTTCCTGGTGGTAATATTGCCTGACTCTGTTTTGTTTTCATATTAGATCTTATTGCTATTGGAAATTAAGTTAGGTATTTCTCTTTTCTTGTTTATTTTCCATGCCTCCAACTGTAATTCCATGTTTATAGCTCCATCTTCCATAGTGAGAATCCTTGTTCCCAACCACACTAATATATGCATTTATTTGTTCTACCCTATAATACACACAAAACATCTACTATTAACAATATCAAGACTACCAAGTGTGGTTCTCATTTCTTTGCAGTTCTTTTTTGTCCTTAGACTCTGTGCTCTGAAGGTGTCCAGTCAGGACTCTATGTTCAGAAGTTCCAAGCAGATGATTATATTACCTGCTTGATCTATAGTTATATTCATTTGTTGATAATTTCAACTCTAGGTCAAGAGTAGCTTTTCATTCTTTTTTATCGACTACTGTTTCTGAATATTGGAAAACACACAGCACAAAAGTCAGAAGTTATGGTCAAAGAAAACTTGCTCACATCTCAATTTTAATATCTTAGAAATCATGGCAAACGTATAACTACTAATCTTTTAGTTAAAGCTTACCAATTCTCCTACTGTTGTAATTTTAGAAATTTCTTGTTCTTTTTCTCTTTAAATTATGCTGACATCAACAAATGTATCTTGAAAAAAAGTTTCTTGATAACTCTTCTGATATTTTGTTCTAACTGTGGTACAGAATACTTGCCATTATGAATAAAGTTTTCCCTATTTATTGTTTCTCTGTATCAGATATCTACAGTTATAATTAGTATGAGGATTGGTCCAAATGTACGGGAATATTAGCTATTAGAGATGGTAGAGTTTCTCTTCATATATACACAAATTCAAAGATTGAACTTAGGTTCCTTTTCCCCGATTTTACCTGTACATATGGATCTCATTTAGTTCAATCTAAAGTGAACTTAATAGTATCTCCCTTTTGCATTTAGCTACGCAACCAATCAATCTCCTGACCTGAGTGATTTTTCCAGAAGTAGCCTAATTTGTTGGTGGTCCTTTGTCTAGATTCTTTCAAACTCACAGACCTAAGACATAATCTATCTTCTATCACAGACCTGTCTTGTGAGTAAAGATGTTCGGGCCCCCATGTCTTCCTCTCCACCTGGCCCCATCCCATAGATCTGCCCAGAGAAGCTGATTAGAAGATGTGTGAGGAAGAGAGAGATACTAATGCACTACAGTTCCTGGATCCATCTATCTCTATGGATATCTCTATCCCTATTTAATCATATGAACATATAAAGTCTTGTTTAGGTAGTTACATTTATGTTGTATATTCTCCTCTCAGAGTTTACATTCTAAGTTTGTCTAAAACCTATTCATATGTTATATGGCTAGTTATAGCATAAGGCAGAACAGTACACAGACTACAGCAGAAATATCAAATGTTCTGGAAAAGAGAAGATCTTAATTTCAGTATGAAGGATCCATCAGAAGATGCTATTAACAGTGTTTTTTTATTAAAAAGGCTACCCATGAAATGAGTCTGTGACTATTTCATTCAGTTTAATAAGCATGTATCCGCCACACCAATAGGTCTGTACATAATACACATACCCCATGTTGTGGGTACACGGTATTATGGAAATCACTGGGCTTACAGATATTGGATGAAAAACAGCATCTGCTTGCCAAGAAGTGTAAGGCTAGGCACATAAGAGGTCACATGGACTCTGCTTGGGCATCATCTTCCAAAGCCATTATCCTGCTCCTCATCTGTCCTGCACACAGCCACCAGAACAATGTGGCTAATGCAAAGTTTTGAACATTTGGTTCTTTTACTGGAAAAGCTATAGTGGCTTTCCATTTTCTAGTTATGGTCAAAAAAAGCATACTTGCTCACCCCTACAATTTTTTTTAATTTGAGCACTTCTTATTGCACCTCTCTTTTTCATTTATAAAATACTTATATGTATCCTTGTGCTACGGACATAGTAAAATAGACAAATATAAACAATAAAGAAAAAGAAAAAGATAAAAAATGAGAGTAACATGAAATAAGTAATTTAAAAAATATCTTGCCAACCGTGATAGCATTTTATTACAATTAGCTAATATTTGAAGGATATATAAAATTTGAAGCCAATATACATATGCACAGATATATAAATACATGCAGGTAAAGTAGTTTTAAAAAGCACTCTGAACACAATCTTCTTTTGATTTTTAGATAGCAATTGCTTTTACTCATTAATGTGATCAATGAAGAACTTAGTCTAGTATTAATAATAGTAACTTAATTATTTGTAACTATTAGTAGCAAAATATTAGTATTAAAATCCTAATTAAGAATATTATACTAATGTTACTGTTGGCAAGTTATTACTATTATTAATACTAGAGAATGGGATATACTATAAAACTATAATAATACTAACAGTGGAAACAATACTACCATTGTTTCTTCGCTATTTTCTGGGTACTTATACCAGAAAAAAATTATAGGTCCATTGTTATCTTTACTTTTTATCTTATCACCCCCAAACATCACCTCTCCTCCTCTGTAAGATATATGTCCTCTATCACACTGGAGATTTAAGCCCAAAGTTCTTTATCCGGCTTCAGAATTTTCTGTGACATAACTCTAATCTAGTCATCTTCGTCCAGGCTGTAGTTCTTGGGAAGGATTGCTCTCCATCTCGTGACCAGCTTCTCCTGCATCTGTGCCTTGATCCAGCTTCGGCCTCCACTTGAATGCCCTGTACGCTATAACGGGAGAACAGCGAGCACGTCTCTGTGGGTTTCACTGCCTCATATGTAGCACCATCATGGAAAAGGAACACAGATCCCACTAAGGACTCACTCTTGACCTTACTGTATAGGTTGATAGTAAGACCTCCATAATTTGAAATTACTGAGATTTTTACCCTCCTGTTTGCTATTTCTTCTTCCATTTATGAATGAACCAATCTCAGGACTGCCAGTATATCAGTAAAATTTATTTTTTCTCTTCCCTTTTTTTTTAAATTCTGCATTATGTGGGAAGTTTATATAAAAGTAGAAAATATTCGGATAAGTGAATCAGTAGCTGAACACAGTCTCTGAAATTCTGTATACACTGAAGTTCATAGCAAGTTTTTTTTTCCCCATATATTTTTAAGTAAGTCACACATTCTGATGTGCTGTGTTTGTTTCTAATCGAAACCTCCTCCACTAGCTCATGTGAAAAATAATCTTAGGTACTAATCGTGGGTAAAAATTAGTGTAATGTTACAGTGCTCACGCACTTTGATACCAGGAATCTTATTACGAAAAATGTCAGAAACAAATTCATGTTGGCACATTGGATTGTATATCATACCCTGTTCAGTTATTTCACAAAAGAAAATAATTAAAAATTTAATTTGTAAAGAGGATTTTAATTGTTGGTAAATCCGTGTCCCAGAAGCTGACTCCTTATTGTAGCTTGCGTCCCTTCAAGATCTGTATTTCTGGAAGCTGTCTCATTGAAGTTTTCTATTTCTTCTCTAGAAAATTTTTATATCTGTCTTTTGTTTGCTTCTTTGTTTATTTTCTTATCTGCCACTTAAGTCATTTTTATTTCTTCTATGTTTTATCAGCTACCACTCATTCACAAGGACTACATGAGAATCTTCCTTTTACAGACGTTCATCATCCAGCCCAGGGAGGTTTCACAGGGAGTTGCAAGCTCATGACTGATGATTGCATGAGAGTTTCAGGTTTCATATTTTTATCCAGCAAACTTTATGTCGCCTTTAGGATTAGCTGATCTTGTGGAAAGATAACCCGTGAAGGCACAGAGACATTCTATGCAGCCGGCTAACATTACAATGATGATACTGACTTATTTAAAAAATCCTGTTTAGCGGGAGTTTATCTTCAACCAACATACCAGGCCCTATGCTCTTCAGCTCCAGGCGCCATGAACATAAACTTCTTGAATTTGCAGTCCTAAAAAAAGCAATTTTCCAAACATTTGTGACAACACTTGTGCATAAGGAGACATAGTATTAAGGATTTAGATAGATACAGAAAACTTCAAAATAACTGAAAACATCTAATATTGATAAATATGCATCGGGGTTTTTTCTTCTTTTTTTTAATTCAAACTTAACTTCAAGTGCCAAAGTTTAAGAACCCAAGTCCTAATGAGTGAAAATTATTCTCACTCATAGTTGGGATAGACCTTTATGAGCATAAGACTGAGGGCAAACAAGCTTTTTTGGGTTTTTTTAAGATTTTATTTATTTATTTGACAGAGACATCACAAGTAGGCAGAGAGGCAGGCAGAGAGAGAGAGAGAGGAGGAAGCAGGCTGCCCGCTGAGCAGAGAGTGTGATGTGGGCCTGGATCCCAGGACCCTGAGATCATGACCTGAGCTGAAGGCAGAGGCTTTAACCCACTGAACCACCCAGGCTCCCCACAAACAAGCTTTTTTTTTTTTTTTTTTTTTTTAAGATTTTATTTATTTGACAGAGAGAAACACAGCCAGAGAGGGAACACAAGCAGGGGGAGTGAGAGAGGGAGAAGCAGGCCTCCCACCGAACAGGGAGCCTGATGTGGGACTTGATCCCGGGTCTCCGGGATCATGACCTGAGCCGAAGGCAGTCGCTTAACCAACTGAGCCACCCAGGCACCCCGACAAACAAGCTTTTTTAGGCACTTTGCATTTCAGGGTAGCTGACCTTTATTTCAGAGCAACATTGTTGTGATTGTCTCAATCTCATCAAATTGAAAATATTCTGTCAATGGAATTTGATACAGGAGTTTCTGTTTCACCCTCCCTGTGGGAAAAAGCAAGAGAAGATATGGAATTTTTCTGTATCTGAAAGGTTTGTCAAGTAATGACTGAGCCTCATGCCTTCTCTTCCCAAAATAGGTATTACGAGACCATCTTATTCTTAATTTGATTTATAGTGCATACTTCCATGTAATCATGAATATGTCTATAGATGCTTGAAAAAAAATGCATGTGTGTTTGTGTGTGTATGTGTAATTGTCCATCACCTAACCGCAAGTAGATCTTAAAGGAACAGTTAGGACTTAATGTCATATTTGACTTGCTTAAAGGGATCAGGCAAGTAAGCCTTAGAAGGAAGCATTCCAAATCAAACTCAGCTTGACTGTGATAAACTCTCATATAGCTTGTAATACAATAATTTTAAAAAAATCTTCTCTGTTGTTGCCTAATTGAATTTTCTCAGATTTATGTGCTCTCTTCCTCATAATTTCTTAGTTTTTTTTTTCCAGTTCTCACATAATTGGCCTTTACTCCGTGACATAAACATCTAGCTAATGAATGCCTATTTATATATTGCTTTCATCTCTGTGCATACTTGCTTTGGAATATGTCTTATATTTGTGTTTTCTATGTATTTTAAGACCTACAGTTTCAGAAAATAATTTTGAGCATTGTGTTTTCTATGCATATGTAGAATTCAAAAATAGTACTTTAAACTTAGAAGACACAATGTGATAAAAATGGAAGAATAACACATTCACCTATCATCAATTGTAGAAATAGTCTTAGCTTTAAAAAATAAAATAATGAAAGAAGATTTTCTATAGATTCAGAATATTACTAACTTGTCAGTTAATCCACCAATATTTTCTTTCTGGCAGCAGTTGATTGCTCGCAATAGCTTGTTTTTAAGGGGATAAGATGTTTTGAGGTAGCACATATGTGATCTATCCAGACCATCTGTTATGAAGAAATTGAAATGATCTCTAAACTAAACCAACAAACCTCGAAATAACAACTAAATAAGTATATAAGGCATGTGGCATGAACGTGGCATATTGTCTAATCTTAAAAAAAAAAGAAAAAAGAAAAGAAACCTGATAATCAAGCATTTATATTGTAAATCACAAAGAATCAAAGCTACTCGCAGATAAAGGGGCAGTTAGCTGACCTACCTACTCTGTACTGGCCATTCATTTAATGAAGTAGGACACATGAAAGAAGGGGAAATTACTAGTGTAAAAGCTGGATGAGACATGAGCTATCAGAGTACATGGATTTCAAAAGAGACATGGAAACTGCCATGCCTGCTTTCCTTTTCAGGTTTGCTATAGGTTAATAGACTGAAAAACGTTTCTTCCTGGGGCAGATTTGGCCTAGGAAGAGAAGGGGGGAAATGCGGCTTATTTCTAGCTCTTAAAGAAAAGCAGGGCTGAAAAGAACAAAGACATGAGACTGTCAGAACGTGTTTATAATATACCATTCTTTAAGAATCCCATTAAACTGAGCCACCTTGCCCACTGTGTACTTGGTTTCTAACTGTTTGACATCACTTATTACATTTCACTTAAAAAAGAAAAAAGAATAGATAAAATTACTTATTCATACATTGTTAAACATGAATGCCCTAATAGAAATTCTTTTCCCATTCTATTATCAACTTTTCAGGGTTAAAAGTGTGTGTGTGTGTGTACCAAGATAAATAATAAATAAATAATAAATAAATAAATAAATAAATAAATAAATAAAATGAATGAATAAATGAATAAATAAATAAATAAAACTTATGGCTCCCAAGTGGGATAAAATCAGAACAAAAGCTCTATGCAGCATTCGAGGTAGTCAAAAATAATGACATTTCATTGTATGGCATTGATCTTGCATACTTTAACTTTGATTTAAAAGGAAATCTTGGCAGGCAATTAACCTACATATAAAGATTTGTATAATAGGAAGTTCTTTTTGAATTGCTAATAGGTCATTCCTTTTCTCCCTAGCAGCCCATGGAGGACTCCTATTTTTTAATGTGAACTCTGTCTTCCATAGTATATTAGCATCAACTCTTTCAACTACCCTTGGTGTCTACTATTACATGAGTCCTCCGTGGAGCTGTTTTCTCTTTCTCTTTCTTAGGAGATAGATTCTTTGAAAGGGGAAGTAGCTGAAATACAAAGCCCTACTGGAAAACGCCAGCATCTGAATACGTATCTCATTGTCTGTGTGCCTTGTCAACTAAGAACTGATTAAAAGGAATTAGAATAGAGAGCATATAATTAGATTTTAAAAACCACAGAAATTAGATGTCATTGTTTTAGAGAAACAGGCATCATATACCAAGAAAGACCAGTTGTTAATCAAGAAATTCAAGGATATAAATTAAGACTGTGATGAAACTTGGATCAATGGCCACATGTCTAAGAGAAAATGTTAGGAAAATATCAGTATCAGTCTTATCAAAAATCGTACCTTTTAAAAAAAGAATCCTGTCTTCAAGTTAATCTTTAATAACATCTGGCCTAGGAAACATTAAGTCTTTCCTTATATCGTTGGCTTATATTGAATAGTATAATTATTTATAAGAAAATTGTTAACAGCATTTATTAGTTTATAGTATCTTAATGTGCCCAACATCTTTAGCCCTATATTCAAAACCTTTGAAAATCTGATCCGGTCATATGTTCCGAAATTTATGTCCCAAATCCTTTCCTAAACAAATCTACCTTAGCCAAATGAACCTACTGATTTTTGTTGAAGTATGCTTCTGTCTTTATTCCTATCTTTATTTATTTCTTCTTGCCAAAAGTCATTAATTCTAAATTTATACAGTAGGTACTTTGTTATTATTAAGTGCACTGCTTTTCAAATATATCCCTGATGAAGTTTATTTTTGCTACTTTTAATCATTACTCCCACTTTTTCATGTTTAGGAGAAAGAGAGGGGGAATGACTTCCTGATTGTGTCATTCGAAGTGCTCCCTATTTCTCCAGCTTACCGTGAGATCTGATTTGATGATCCTGTTCTTTCTATCTCCAAGCCTGCGAAAAGATGCAGTGATTCACATATGAAGTGATAAGAGTTAGACTAAACCAGTGAAAGTAGAAATGGAGATTAAAGATATCTAAGTAAATATAAGAGATGAATTAAAGATTAAGAAATGATTGTAAAACATGAAAAAATATGGCTGTGGACAGAGAGCCAGATTATATGGAAAAACAGTGATTACTATTCAAACATATTAAATTTGAAGAGATATACAAAACTATATTTGGTACCTGTATTCTTGGTAATGTATATATCACTATAAAAATATATTTATACATGCATGTTCACATATAGGCTTTCATGTATAAAGCTATGAATTCTTTCATTTATAGGCAAAAGAAAAAAGCTTCAAGTATGATTTTGATACTTTGCAATTTTGCCGTAAGTCCTGTTATTGGCCCCCGTCATGATCTGAATGCCCTTCCCTCCCATGACACTGGAGATTAGGGAAGACATTCGAGGTGAAGATGATACTGGCAAGTGCTGTTAACATAGAAGTGGCATGAATACACGCAGGATAAATTGGCACAGTTAGCAAGGAGGGGGAAACAGCGATGGTGACGCCCATAGCCAGGAATCATTATGTTAAACAAGCAAACAAAACCTTCTACTTTCTTATCAGTCAACTCTTGTGTCACAAATCATAACAGGAGTGCCTGAGTGGCTCAGCTGGTGAAGCAGCCAACTCTTGATTTCAGCTAGGGCCATGATTTCAGGGTCCTGAGATCAAGCCCCGAGTAGGGCTTCTTGCTCAGCGGGGGAGTCTGCTGGAGATTGTTTCCCTGTCCTTCTCCTTCTGTCCTTCCCCCGCTCATGCGTCCTCTCTAGATAGATAGACGCCAGATAGATAGATAGATAGATAGATAGATAGATAGAATCCTTATAAAAACTAATCATACTAAAATTTATGGTTTATAGTAACCCGAATTTATTATTTCACAAATGTCTTGAATCATCTGGGTGTCTTTGCTGATGGAGGCCACACACCACAGCTCAACTGAATTCTCTCTTGCATGCACGATTGACTCCAGAGTCCTCTGAAGACTGGCTAGTTGAGTAAGGCCTTGGCTGGAAAATCTGTCTGAGTTCCCAATGGCCTCTCATTCTCAGGCAGGCTATCTTAGTCTTATTAGAGTAGGGCCTTCATTTTCAAGAAAGAATGAGCAGAAGTGCTCGAGGCTTCTTACGGCCTTGATGCAGCCCTGGCACAGAGGCACATTGTTTTGGTTAAAGTAGAATTTAAAAGGCCACTCCAGACTTAAGGTGTTCAAGTTTGCATGGGAAGAGACAGAGCTTGGGCCTTTCCCTGCTCCCTTGCTCTTCTCACAGTACTGTGCACCAAAGTATCATGCGGCTTTATACAGAGGGTGCAACACTATTATAAATAGCTGTTTTTGTAAGAAGTTTACTTTTCTTCTGAGAATATAAAAGCATAAAGGCATGAAATTATCAAACTGAATGCATGCAATTAAAAAATAAGAAAATAATAAAACAGTTCTCCCAAGGCAGCATCTGATTAATTGCAATAAGTAAAAGAATTCTACAGAGAAAGAGATTAAAATACCTGGCTGAAATGCCTTATTAATTGGTGTTCTAGAATAAGATTTGGAGCATTTTGTATAAAAGAGAATATGAGTATTTATATATTCTCTGAATCATAGGTTCTTCTCCCCCTTGCATGAGCTCGCATGTGAGATGAACACAGAGCAAGGTCTTGGGGAATTCAGGGACAGAAATGGGAAGTTTGGATGGGATCCAGTGATAAGGATGCTGGTTAGAGGGATGCCTACATGGCTCAGTCAGTTAAGCCTCTGACTTTAGGTCAGATCGTGATCAGAGGATCCTGGGATCCAGTCCCACATGGGTCTCCTTGTTCAGCAGGGGGGCCTGCTTCTCCCGATATCTGCTTTTCCCTCTGCTTGTGCTCTCACTTTCTCTCTCTCTAATAAATAAATAAAATCTTAAACAAACAAACAAAAATGGTGCAGATTAGAATGTGTTGCTAGGAAGACATGCCTGTTGAGGGCACTGCAATGTGGTAGACAGAAAAACAAGACCGGGGATAAGGCTAGAGGCTTAGGAAAAGAGATTTCCCAGACTAGTTACTCACTTGTGGATAGCTAGAAGGCAAGCCCTGCTTAAGGCCTAAAGTGGACAGAACTTCATGGTGTGTGAGAGAGAGAGAGATGGAGAGAGGGCCAGGTTGGGGGCTGGGAGGTTGATCCCATATGTGCTTTAAACAAATACATACATTAGAGGACACCAGAACCATCCTTCCAATTAGTCACTGTTTCACCTTGTTTCAGAAGCCCTGCTAATCTTTGTTAAAATAGTCAAAACCTTGGTCTATACTATTTGGATTATCAAATTTTAAACCTTTGAAATGCTGCTCTGGTTATCTTCTCTGATGGGCTAGCAAGAACACATCGTTCCATGTGAAATCAAGAGAACCAGGAAAGGGTGGCCGGAGCACACAGAACCAGAGCAGTTGGGCTCTGATGAGCAAGATCAGTGTGGATATCAAGGGAAAAGCACTTAGCTTTTCATAATGACCACCCTTCTTCATTAGTGCAAACTATGATGAATTACTGAGTGACACGCAGGACAAAATAATATATGACACCAAGATAATGAAGAAGAAAAACATGCATGTGGAACAGAAATTGCATCTAATAAATTAATCAGAAATAAATAGGTGATATTTTAAAATAAAAGGAGTACAATTCTAATGCAAAGTGGTTTTTCTGCTCATTGCTCAATTAGGTCCCCAGCTACTATTGAAAATCATTTTGTATTAGAATACTCTAAGTAGAAACATTATCTAAGTACCCTTGCTGTTTCCTTAAAGATATTTGGCAGGATTGGATTATTTGTACAATGTTATATTCTGTTAAGAAATTATTGGAGAAAAGCTGTTAAAATTTTAATTTCTGCCAGAACACTTTAGGTGTCAAGAAAATGAACTTTTTAATACTCTGGCAACAGATTAAATAACATCTTTAAATATGGCTTACATTTATTTGAAAGAGCTGTGTAGTTTTTCCTCTTTTTATTAAATTATGGCTATTACCACATAAAAGTGAAAAGAATATATTTTTTATAAGATCACAAATAATCAGCCATCAGGTTTGCTCGGTCTATTGAAAAATTTGCTTTTCTCAGCAGGTTGGCTTCTTAACTATCTCACCATTTTAGAGCTCTGCTTTATATTTTGCTTAATGATCTAATCATATATTTTTTATTTTCCCCAAACAGCTCAGTTGTTGATTATATGTGTTTCTACCATTTCATAAAGTAGAAGTGGTTGGCAATGATTACCTTACATCTTGGCTTCATGTTCTTCATTTCCTTTGAGATAATCCCTTCATGCATTCTTTTCTAACCAGGCCTCTCATAAGTTTGATTAATAACTAGTAAACTCATAATAATTATTAAACTACTTTTAAGTTTAAAATGCTACACATATTGCCATTTTAACCTGGAGTAAATGGATGAATTTAAATTCTAGAACTTGAGGCATAAATAAACATATCTTAAGAACTTCTGACAATAGGTCCTGAAAACAAGCACTCTAGGTACCTAAATCATAATGTTGGCATCTGGTGGACCCTTCACTAGTAACTAGATGTGAACAATGTTCTATACAATGCAGAGGTTTGGGGAAAAAGAACTGTGTAGTTTCTACATGACTTCCAATAGATTGAGAGTCTCAAAATGAATTAAGCAGTTTTAGAAAAGTTTAAAAGGTTTTTAAAATATTGTGAAGAGTACAGAAATATATTAAAATAGCATCTTTTGGGGCACCTGGATGGCTCAGTCATTAAGCGTCTGCCTTCGGCTCAAGTAATGATCACAGGGTCCCTGGTTGGTGGGAAGCCTGCTTCTCCCTTTCCCACTCTCCTTGCTTGTGTTCCCTCTCTCTCTGTGTCTCTCTCTGTCAAATAAATAAATAAAATCTTTAAAAAAATGAAAAGAAATAGAATAGCATATTTTAATTATTTAAGCTCAAAATAGTCAAGTTACATGGATTAGAAATGATATATAATGTAGATTCTGACTACCAGAGCAAAAATAACTCTCCAGACCATTTTTTTTAGTTTTAGTATAGTTGAAACAATGTCTCATTAGCTTCATGTGTACAACCTAATGATTCCACAAGTTTATACATTATTCTATGCTCAGTACAAGCATTGCCCCCATCTGTCAGCGTACAAGGATCTTACAGTATCATTGACTATATTCTTCATGCTATGCCTTTTTTTGTAGTGAATTATTCTTCTGTAACTAGAGGCCAGTATCTGCCACTCTTCTTCACTCTTTTGCCCATCCCCCACCCCTTCTCTTCTGGGAACCATCAGTTTCAATTTGCCATCTGTATTTCTAAGTCTGATTCTTTTTGTTTATTCATTTGGTTTTTTTTTTAGATGCCATGTATAAGTGAAATCATATGGTATGTCTTTCTCAATATGACTTATTTCACTTAGCATAGTACCTTCTAGATCCATCTCTGGTGTTGCAAATGGCAGGATCTCATCCTGCTTTATGACTTAATATTTCCTTTTATGTGTGTGTGTGCGTGTGTGTGTGTGTGTGTGTGTGTGTGTGACATCTTCCTTATCCATATACCTATTGATGGACACAGGCTGCTTCCATATCTTAGCTAGATGCTGCAATAAATATAGGAATGCATGTACCTTTTTCAAATTTGTGTTTTCACTTTTTTTGAGTAAATATCCAATAGTGGAATTATTGTATCATAAGGTATTTCTATTTTTGATAATTTGAAGAACCACGTACTGTTTTCCACAGTAGTTGTACCAATTTACATTCCCAGCAATGGCATATGGGGGTTCTTTTTTCTCCACATCCTTGCCAAAATGGTTATTTCTTAAGAGTCTTTTTTATTTAAGCCATTGTGACGAGTATACAGTGATATCTCATTGCGGTTTTAATTTGTGTTTTCAGGATACTCTCATTAGGGATGCTAAACATCATTTTATGTGTCTGTTGGCTGACGAACCCCATACATATAAATACACTCAAAATGGATTCAAGGCCTCAGTGTGAGATTCACAAAAACCCCAGAGGATTCTGAACATAGGCAGAATATCTCTGATATGGGCCATAGCAACAGTTTTCTAGATATGTCTCCTGTGGCAAGGGAAGCAAAATCGAAAATAAGCTATTGGGACTATATGAAAAATAAAAAAAAACTATGCACCTCTGAGAAAACTTTTTATTCTTTCATATGTACTTTAGCCTTGAAAACAAACCAGCTACAATATCATAGGTTCACATTTTTCAGTAGTCCTTTTTGTAAATATACAAATCCCTGTCTTTCTAAATATAATTCAAAATACTATTATTATGTAGCAGAACTGGAGAGAAGCATCTCAGATGTTCCTCAGTTTTTAGCTCTAGGCGGTTAATTAAATCTGTGAGTATCTGTGAGTTCTTTGGTGCCCAGCTGTTGCTTCATGTCTCAGCTGCTCTCAATATAGGGGAAAATGCTGATTTAATAGACACGTGCCTGTTAGCTGTCCTATGCTCAAAGCCCTATCAGATCATTCAAGCTATTCCAATGGCAGCTTTATATACATAGATCATTTGATCTAAACTTCTAGTATTCTAACAGATTTGTTTCACATTAGTTAGTTTCCAACATGCTACTGGTTTTGGTATGAAATGGGGTTTGGGAAATAAAAACCTTGGGTCTAAGGTCTAGTTGTATCATTTCCTGGTTATGTGAGAGTAACTTCTTGCCTTGTCCCAGCTCTAGGTTCCTTTTTTTTTTTTTTTTTTTTTTTTTCCCAGCTCTAGGTTCTTAATCTGCAACATGTTAACACTGTCGGTGCTGTGGAGACTAAAGACCAATGCTATTCTATTTAACAGTATAGAGACATCAGCTTTTCCTCTTCTAGTGCTGTTATTCCCAGTTCACTGAGGTTTCCTCCTGGAAATTTCTTTCCTCATCCCAACGTGAACTGCAGCCCTGGGGACACCGAAGAAGCACAGAATTTCTTTGAAGAGAATAGACCATGTCATTATCACCAGGGCCACTGGCTGGTGACTATTTCAACTCTGAGACCCAGAAGTGAATGTAGATGTTTCTATTACTGGGCCTTTCGCCTTATCCTGGACCTGGTAGAGAGGCGTGCTCTCCTGACTTACGAACAGTCACAGTTCCATCATTAAGAAGTAGGAATTTCAGCAGTGCCTGGGTGGCTCAGTCTGCCTTTGGTTTGGGTCATGATCCCAGGGTCTTCAAATCCAGCTCCATGTCCTTGCTTGGCAGGGAGCCTGCTTCTCCCTCTGCCCCCTGCTCATACGCTCTCTCACTACTCTCAAATAAATAAATAAATAAATAAAATCCTAAAAAAAAAAAAAGAAAGAGGCAGCGATTTCAGGCCACCTCATTGGGCTGCAGATCGCTCTGCTGCTTGGAGACAGTCCACAATAGATTCCATCCCTCCAGCGCCACCCCCTTGCCTTTCCTTACATCCTCAAACCTGTCTATCTTGCTCTCATCAGACTATGGAGTTTACAACTTGCATAAGCCTTAGCAACCAATAGGGTAGGTACCATAAGTGTCCCTGACCCTCCAACTAAGAGGCATCTTTCACATATCTAAACTCTAGATTCATATCCAATTTGTACCACTTTACAATGCCTTTGTTGACTATTTGAACTTCCGTAATTGATTTGAAGACGCAAATCTTTTCATCCTGTGATGTTTAAGACTGTGTTTTAAATATCACTGGCATTGAATAAATAAATGTTGAGTAAATGAATCAGAGAATGAGAGAATGCATAAATTATATTGGAAATATTCCTTAAGTATGGATCTCTTCAATAAGAACGAAGAGTCATAAGGTAAAAGTTTACTGCCCAAAGTTAATTTCTTGGTATATTTTAATTCTCCTGGTTACATATAACCTTAAAATGTTGGTCCAGTAAAAGATATTGGAGAGGCTGACATATTTCCTCCAAGGATTTAATTTTTGACCATCAAATAAAGTCTGAAAAAAGACATGTTAGGCATCCCTTCTAGTAATATGAATAGGAAAAATGGGATATATCCTAAACCATTATTCCAACCAAAAGGTGGGTTCAAAATGTCAAATTTTCAAGATGGAAAAAATAAAAAAAAAATCTTGAGCCTGAGATGCTGCATTTCTATGTAAGACTAAATACTATAATTAAACAGTGATATCATTAAAGTATTCTACAAATGGTCAATACTTGTGTATCAAATGCCAGCTTCTGTGACAACTAATCTTTTTATGCATGGCCATTTAAAATATGCATGTATCTTAAGATTCAAAATAATACCAAATTATACCAAAATTGTATATTTTAATGACTGCCCCTCCCAAAACAGTAAAATACAGATAATGATGTTTTCCTTCTTTGTAAAAATTAATTGCTTATTTTCATTGGCCAATGTCATGAAGTAACATGGGGATAGGTATCCTCTTTCTAAAGAAGAAAGATGGGCTTACAACTTAAAACACGTATTTATCATTTTATGTTTAAACATCCATGTGAAAGAATGTCAGAGCTGTAAGATTACTTATTTTAATATTTTCATCCAGGTGTCTGTGAAACTATTTTCAGAATCTTAACATGACAGTCATTTACATATTCCACAAGGGACTAACATATTTGGAACTGTCATTGGGATAGGGTGATAAATTAAATTCACCTGAAGCATTAGCCTTGTATATACCCTGAAGGAACAAGTTCCAGACTTCACCTCAAGTGGCTCCATGACTGATTCTTCCTTCTCTTTTTGAATTCCACTTTTTAAAAAGGCCTTTCTGGGCTCCTGGGCAGCTCAGTGGGTTAAAGCCTCTGCCTTCAGCTCAGGTCATGATCTCAGGGTCCTAGGATCGAGTTCCACATCGGGCTCTCTGCTCGGTGGGGAGCCTGCTTCCCCCTCTCTCTGCCTGCCTGTCTGCCTACTTGTGATCTCTCTGTCAAATAAATAAATAAAAACTTTAAAAAAAATAAAAAAGCCTTTCCATTCCCATCACTTTTCTTTGTAGTTCTTCAATTGTTACTGAGACTTGCTTTTGCTTTTAATATAAATGTATGGTATAATTGCTAAATAGAAAAATAAGAATTATGGTCCTATTAAAGAGTCAATATGAGATAAAAAGCCAGTTAAAACCCCAGATGGAAATGATGCATGAGAGAAAATAGTATAAATGGATAACGGTAATTAGTTGATTGGTTTATAGATCTATAGTTCTCCAGGGGTGCTTTAAATCCACATAGTAGCCTGGAATGCTGAATTTCACATTTGGGAGCTTTTATTGAACTAAAAGATCCTTAGAAGGCTGTGTTCCCACTTGGCTTCATATCCAAGGAAGACTCAAAAGTAAGTTAATTCAGTCAGAATCTGGAATAAATTGCACACAATAAATTCACTTTAGAAGATCTTGTCAAATAAGCTGGAGGCTGCCCCCATTATAAAATTCTAAAGATCAGATACAAAGCCGTAATTTTAAGGAAATGGCAGAATTTCAGTGGCTCAATATTTGACAATTTATTTATTGTTCTCTGTAGAATTGTAGTCATTCTGCGTATTTCTGTAGACCACAGGATGATATGACTCCCCTGACCAGCTAGGCTTGCAAGGTTCGACGATAGAGAAACATTTGTGATATGTTATTCCCTTCTCTGTAAGCTATTCAGAATTAATAACACAGTCTCTCAAGTGTTGTAAAAGAGATCATAATCCATAGATCATTTGCCATCTGTATTCTGGGTCAGAAGTAAGACAAAGTAAAAGAATAAAGTGTAGACAGGGGACCCAGTCAAAAGACACATAGCTTACATATAAGAGCAAAAAAAAAAAAATATTTTAACAATGAAATACAATACTTGAAGTATGAAACAAATCGAAGCAGACATCATTAGCTTTGCTTCTTGCTAGTTACAAATACTGAAATTTTTTATTTGTTTTAATAAAGGTAAATAAAGTTGGGATTTTCTGGTCTATTAAGAAAAAACCCTAAAGCTTAGTATTAAACCTAACTTCAGCCTCTGTTTTAGTCTGTTCATGCTGCTATAACAAAATACCACAGACTGGGTGATTTAAACAACAGATACTTATTTCCTTACTTCTGGAGACTGCGAAGTTCATGATAAGGTGCTGGCAAAATCCATTTCTGGTGATAGCTCACTTCCTGGTTTGCAGATGACTGCTTTCTTCTCCGTGCAGGATTAGGAGGCAGAGAAAGAGCTCTCTGCTGTCTTTTTCTTTTTTTCTTTTTTTCTTTCTTTTTTTTTCCTTTTTCTTTCTTCCTTTCTCTCTTTCTTTTCTTTCTCTTTTTTCTTTTTTTTAAAGATTTTATTTATTTATTTGAGAAAAAAAGAGGGTGCATGGGAAAGAACATGAGCAGTGGGGAGGGGCAGAGGCAGAGGGAGAAGCAGACTCCCCTAGAGCAGGGAGCCCTGATGTGGGACTCGGATCCCAGGACCCTGGGATCATGAGTCTGGGATCCAGTCCAAGGCAGACGTTTAACCAGCTGAGCCACCCAGGCACCTCTCTTCTGTCTTTTTCTATAGGGGTATCAATCCTATTGGATCAGGGCTTGACTTGTATGATCTCATTTAAACCTACTTACTTCCTCAGAAGCCCCATCTCCAAATATCGCCCCAAGGGGGTTGGGTTCAACATGTGACGTTGGAGAGGACACAAACCTTCAGTTCATAACAGCCTCAAAATAAATTATTTTGTTTTCTGTACCTTCTCAATCCTTAGTGTTTATATATTACCCCTTATACAGCATATTCCTTCAAAAACAATGTATTTTGTTTATATTTGTGCTTTTGTATTTTGGTATTTGGTAACTTCATATGAATTTAAACTTTCCTAACCAGATTTATATTTAGTATGAATTACCATAGCTTTTTCTTATCTGCTTCATTTTCTGTTATACATTGTTTTCTGTCTTCTATATAGATGAAATGTATCTACACAGTACCTTAATTTCTTTTACATAGCTCTGGATTCTCTAAAGGATGCACTGGTTCATAATCATTTGAAACTTGAAATTCTATTTTCATGGAAATAGATATTCAAATATGTTTCCAGAAGACATACCTTGCAAGTTAAATATTCTTGTCACTGAATGTAAATCACAACATTCTGTTTGAAGAAACAGAGGAGGCGAGAAGAAATTAATATAGTACATTGGCAAGATTTGGATAACAATACCAGGCTTGACACTCTATGGATGTGTGATGTGGGGCTGGTCATTGAGCCTACCCTCCGAGTTTCTGTGTCCGTTTCACAAAAATATGGACATTTTATAATAATTGTCCTACCCACGCATAGGGTTGTTCCAAAGATAAAAGGAAACAATGCATATGAAAAATACCATACAAAAGTTGGTTATTTTTCTAGGAAACAGTTAAGCACACGGACAGGTTTCATATACTTTTCCTTTTCCTCAAAAAAATATAAACAAGAAAAGTGTAGAACTTGTATGCATTCAAAAAATTAAGTATAGCAGGATTCTCTCCCACTTCTGTCAGGTCTTGAAAATTTCCTCTTATATTTTTAATTTATACTTCACCTACTTTTTAAATTTAGCAACTATGTACAAAGTGTTTAGAACTGAAAATTGGATGAATTATTTTTAGTAAAGAGTTCATTCTTACTTGAACACATTTAAGGAATATAAGTGACACACTTTTTCATATAATAGTATCCTATCTACAATGGCATAACATTAGAAATACACCAAAAAATCTGCACATTCATTTAATATCCTCCGTACCCCATTAAAAAAACTCTAAAATTTGCAAGAAACCATGCAAATGGTTGTATATTCAACCCAATCTAATTGTACAATGAAAGATTTTTCTGAGAAGTTTGCTCACTGACCTACAGATGGCAGAACAACGTAGCAAATGGAAAATAGGTGCGTTCTCATTGAACTTGCAAAATGAAAGCAAAGGATTATATCTCAACTACCTTTGTGAGAATTGTAGGAAGTCAGAAAAGGGAGAGTCAGGAAAGAGAAAAAAGCCACTACCAGTTACTTTTCTTCTTCTTTGTGGATTTTGGTGGGCAAAACCCAGGGATCTTCTTTGTGTTGAAATATATTGAAAATAACACTTAGAGTAGAAGCTTGGTTTTCAGTAACTGCTACGAGCTGACTTTTCCAAAAATGTGTAAGGGAAGTTGCTTGTGTAAGTGGGCCAAAGGGATTTCACACATGGAACTTATTTGGGTTTTCCCATATTGTAGTCTTTCTACATGGGGAATTTAGATTTCTATGTGACTAAGGATTTGCAGATTTTCTATAGCTTGCTGTATTTTAAAGCAGGGAGAAGAACAAGACAGTCTCTTCCTAAATAGAGTTTTGTCGATCTCTTATGTCTTTACGTTAACTAATGCAGTTGGTTTAAGACAGATTAATTTTGGTGATGTATGCACAAGAAAAGATTTTCTAATTTGCTTCCCACTATTTAGATGGCCTTATAGATTGTGTAAACTCGATTACGCATATGTTATGGTATGAATTCACAGGGTATTTGAAGGTATTAGTTCAAAAAAAGGTGTGTTCTGGCTAAGTTTTGTGTAAATAAAAAATATATTAGTTAAATAAGATTTTAAAAAAGCCACAGAGGGCCTAGTATTACTTAAAATATTATTGCTTTGAGTTCTCTGGGGGAAAAAAATCAACCTTTTTATGGTATAGACTACTTACTAATATTTTTAACTGTTTGGGGGATATCTAAGCAACTGACGTATGACTCCCCTGTATTTAGTAATTTCTTTCTGGGGGAGACAGGAGCAAAAACAGTGGAAGTGGATTTAAATGGCCAAAATCGGAACAGGTAGTTTAAACCCCAGACTGCAATCCCAGTTGGATGTGGGGGAGGAGTGAGGACAGCACACTGAGACAAGCTGCAGTGGGTGCCTGGGGGGAAAGGGAAGTGGATGTTTGCAGCAACAGAACATGTTTCTGTGGTTAGGGAGGGCAAGCCTGGTTCTCAGGCATAACAGCCTCACACCTGGCAAAATTTTAGGAGGTTGGTTTGTGGGAGCTCTGAGCCCCCAGAAAATGCCATCACCAACCGCTGAGCCCACTGTGTTTCGGTTTTCGCCAATTGCAAATAGAGTCTACTCTCTTTCAACGTGCAGATGGTAGTAATAGCATCTATCACTTGCATAATAATGTGCAGGTATTTTTAGAAAGTGATTTTCCACAAAGTCAGGCTTGTGATCCTGACAAAGAGTCTCTAGGACTTCAGTGTTGAATGAGTTTATCGGGTATGTTTCGAAACCACACTTGACTATCTGGTTGTGGGAAAAGACAAAGGAGAAGCAAAGAGACAAGTGCAGAAAAGAAAGCGTGTATCATTCATTCATCATTTGCTCATCCATCCAGCACTCTCTGTGCTCCAGGCAGTGTGTTGGCACAAAGCAAACATCATCCCTATCCACTTTCATGAAATGCATAGCTTCATGCACCAGAGCAATATTAAGCTAATAAGCCTGTAATACTCAATTATGAATTGTAGGAAGAGTGGTTAAGCATATTTAATCCAAGACTTAACTAGTAATATGTACTCGAATCTACCATAGGAGGTGCTGTTATTATCCCCCGCCCTTGTCCATGATCATCATCCGTATTTTGGAGTGGAAGAAACAAAGTTGCTGAGAGGTGGAACGCACGTCCAGGTGCACGGTTTAATGCACCACGCCTCTGAACCAGGCCTGCCGGCATCCCAGGGCTTGCTTAACTCCTGCGCACCGCTGTCTCAGGGCTCAAGAGGAACACACAGCACTCTGGCAGGTCTCCAACGCGGAGAAATCTGGAGATCAACTTCCACCTCTCAGGCTTCCATAGATGGGCTTGACCCCCAAGCCGTACAGAGTACCAGAGTCAGCATCCCTGCAGGTGATACTATTGATTATAAGCTCAGGGACTCTTAAGGGCTCATGTCGTCTGAAAATATGCTCACGGGAAGGAGAGACTCACTGTTGGTGGCCCCTGAGCCAGAAGCCACCTGAAAGCTGGAAATTCTCTTATTCCATTCAGACTGAGCCAGCCTTTATCTCCTTGTGATAGAGACCAAGGACAGTGAGTTAGGAAGGGAGAAGAACATCACTATACTATAGATGACACTTCCTGCATGTAAGATTTTTTTAATTGTGTTCAGCTATTTAGTATAATTACACCTAATCACATAATTTCTGTAAATTGGTAAAGTGACATAATTTAAGTGTTTAACAAGAAATGTAGATTAAATAATTATAACGTATAGCTGCAATTTATGGATAATGATGGGCAAATTTTAAACTTTGCAAAATAGTGTAATTTGAACCTTTATGAAAATATCTCACCATTTCGGTTTCCTATTTCTGACCAAGTGCAACAGCTTTGAAAACTACATAATGTAAACTTACGGGCTTTGTTCTTTCTAGGACATCCTTAGTCTAGAGAATTCTTAAGAGACTAATGTGGTTTTAGACTCTTCCCAGAAATCTAATATAAAATAAAATGCCTCAGGAGGAATTCAGAACTCCAGCTGTTTCTTGAGTAAAATGACCATTACAGTGTCAGAAAACTCTGTGAACATAGATGATGACTTTGACCCTGGAGCTCTCATTCATGTGTTAATTGTTAAGTCATGCAACACACATTTATTGCGGGCTATTATGAGGCATGTGCTGTGCCAGCTGAGTGTTTGACATCCTATGGAGAACAGAGTCTAAGGGAGCCAAGAAAAGAGAGAGGATGGGTAAGCAGGGCATGTCCCATATTATCTTATCGAGAGAGCAATGAAGATAAAGGTCTTTCAACAAGGAGCTGATGATGGTGACTTTTTCAGAGGCTTTGCAGTGAAGTGGTGAATGTCAAAACCGGAAAGAGCAGCTTGGGAGGCAAGTTAGAGGTGAAATGGAGAGAGCAGTCATTATAAGGCGTTTCATAGTGAAGGAGAAGAGTGACCTCAGATAATAATTGAAAAGAGATGCAGAGCTTAAGGGAGACCACTGTCCTCCCACACCCCCAATGGGACTGGTTTGTTCGAATCCAGTTGAGAAGTACACGGTAGCAAGATTTTATCAAAAGCATTCATGCCAGATTTTTATCTGATCAACTATTGTCATTTATTCATCAGTCCAACCCTGTGAGGTATTTGTTGCTATTATTCCCATTGTACAGGTAAAGAAACTGAGGTTGAAGAAGTTAAATATCTCACCCTGGACTGCTAGCTAGTAAGCAACAAGACTTAAAGAGCATCAGGTCTGTCTGATTCAGAGTCAGCATAAGCAGCTTTTCTATAGGTAAAATTAAACATAAAAGGATGGGAGCTTATAATCAAAAGCTTCAGGTCCCTGGAAGTCTGGAGTAGATGAAATCCAATGGAGAAGTAGAGAGAGAAGACTCAGTCATCCAAAGCAAAGCAGTACCATTTTAATAGAAGGCAGAGTTAAAAGCAGACATAGATACAAGTTGATAGATTCAGTGGAGGAAGCCCATAGTACTTTCATGTGATGGTTTCTATTTATTTCTAAGGTAAAGGTACTCTGATGATAGAGCAGAGAGATGGAGCCAAGATTTCAAACTGAGTAGAAAATGGTGCATAGTCCCACCCATTGGGAAGAAAAGAGGGAGCTACTACAGAATTGCATTTGCTTTTTCTCCTTCAAGACCAAGTATAGGTTATTCACAATGAGTTTAGTACAGATATGCAGACATGAAGGCCAAGAGCTGGACGGATACACAGTTGTAGCTTTGCCTAGCAAGTGACAAAGGAGATTAATGGCACATAGAGAACAAGAATACTGGTACAATGTGTTATGGTCTTAGGTGAACCTTAGACTTTAGTCCTGAGAGGAAAGGAAGTGAAGCATGGACAGAGCCAGTAAATAAAATTAAAGTGGAAGATTCTAAGTACTGGGACTTGTTATTAAATCCATATTTAGGTATGTTTGGGAATTGAGTGAAAGAACCAGAACATCAGAGTCTGTAGTTACTGTGAAGACTGATTGAACTTATTGTTTCAGAACTCAGACAGGATGTAAATTGCCCCTACCTATTAGTAGAGGAGATAGCCCCTACAGGGTACTCTTTCTAGGAATATTTACTCTCATGGCTTCAGTTGTGTCAGTACCACAATGTATCCTCAGCCAATCCCTTAGAAGAGGAGTATCCGTGCAGGAGCTATCCGTGCTGATTAAACATGTTAAAACTAAAGTTTAAGTTTTTTGACATATGCTTAATATGAATAGCTGTAAAAAATGTTTTAGGGGCAAAAAAAAATCTTAAAAAAAAAAAAAGGTGGCACCTGGGTGGCTCAGTTGGTTAAGCAGCTGCCTTTAGCTCAGGTCATGATCCCGGCGACCGGGGATCAAGCCCCACATCAGGCTCTCTGCTCGGCGGGAAGCCTGCTTCTCTCTCTCTCACTCCCCCTGCTTGTGTTCCCTCTCTAGCTGTGTTTCTCTCTGTCAAATAAATAAAAAAAATCTTTTAAAACATGTTTTGGGGGCACTTGGGTGGCTCAGTCGGTGAAGCATCTGCTTTTGGCTCAGGTCATGATCCCAGGGTCTTTGGATCAAGTTCAGCATCAGGCTCCTTACTCAGTGAGGAGCCCACTTCTCCCTCTGCCTGCTGCTCCGCCCTGCTTGTGCTTTCTCTCTTTTTCTCTATATCTCTCTCTCCTCCTTCTCTCTTTCTCTGAAAAAAATAAAATAAAATCTTTAAAAATGTTTTATATGAGTTTTCAAAGTCAATAAGTTTTGATAATGAAGTATTTTATGTAAAACGAAAAACAAGTAAGGTTAGGAGCCAAAACTATACAAAAACTGGATTGATTAATTCCTGCAAATTATGACAGAGGACATAATTATCAATGACGTGGAAGTTTATGTTTTCTAGAATTTAATAATTGCACCATATTTAAAGTGAACATAAACTCTTTGTTTTAACTTTCATTATATTCTAATCCTTCAGAATTTGAACCGTGGTCCATATGATGAAAATTGCTTCTTGGCATATGATCACTCAAATGATGATTTTTATTTTTATTGTGAACTTGATATTGGGGCTTTCAACTTGTAAGTCAGAAGGAAGAAGGGAATATGCCGGGAAATATGTCTGCATGTACTTATAAATGAATAGGCGTTCACACATGGGCACGAGCAGGAACACGTGTGTATGTCTTGTGTATGTGTGTGCATGTGTCTATTTATAGGCCCTCCATTATCATGCTTTGCAAAGAATTAGCAGTTGTGAATTAATTACACACATTTTATTTATATGGTCTTCCAGGTAAAATTTGTTGAGGAACCATAGCCATATAATTCTCATTTGTGCCTGAATCATGATGTGTAATCCGAAGACTGCCCACATAAAAGTAGCTTCAAGAAAGTGATAAAATAACTACCATCAGCAATGAGGAAATGTACAATTATTTTAGTTTAAAATGACATTACGACAGTTCCCCGCATTTCCTTCTTTCTTTATATGTCATGGTCACGTTGAATACGAGTCAAGAAAGGAAGAAATGGCCTAACTGAAGAGAGAATGTTTTTTGGAAAGGAAAGAAATCAAAGCCCCTTCTGGGTTTCATAGGCAGACCAAGGAAACTCATCACAGTTAAGATTGGGGGAAAGAAGCTGGCCGAGAGGTCTTATTCATGGCTCTGTGTTTCACATAACCATATTGTTTCCTCTGAGTGACTGAGAAAAAGAATGGCTCTCACCTTTTCTGATAGCTTATTTGGAACATATAAGAGCCTTCCTCATCAGGTTGAGAAAATTACATCACTTGTAAGTCAACCTTCTGTACCCCTTTGGATCCTAGTCTCTAGATAGAAAATGTGGCATTTTTAGACATTAAGACTACTTTGGATTCCTTTGAATTCCTCTAAGAGCAATTGGCTCTGATGCAATGGGTTTTTTCCCTTATCTCCCGGGCTATGAAGAGTTCTTTCATCATCATTGGAGTGGGCCGAGTCCCTGGAATAGGTCAGAAAAAGCTCCAATCGAGATTTTTACATTATACATTGTTAGCTAAATTAATCTTTTACCTAGATTTTCTTCACTGAAGAGAAAGTTTGCAAAGGTAATTGGAGTCTCAGGAAGAGAACTAACAAAGGCAGAACTTCAGTGGGGTCAAACAGGCATATTATCTCAAAATCACAAAGATGAATTATAAGGGTGGATACTTGGCTTTTAACACAATTAAAGCCTGAAAGGAAACTTAATTTCATCTAGTCCGTTCTTTTTTTCCTCATGGTAAGAGAGTTCATGAACATTTCTAGAGGGATTCATTTTTATCTGTTACTCAGGATTTACAGTGAGAGAAATTATATAGCTTTTCATAAAGCCTCATGGTTTCAAGTATTTTGCTTGGTAACTTGGTAACTTCTCCACTTTAAATATCATATTTGAAATTCTATCAATTTTTGTCTAGTCTCTCCCATACCAACAAAACAAAACAAAACAAAACAAATTACCGTTTTTTGGGGGGGGTTGTTTGTTTGTTTGTTTTTAAATATTTTTATTTCTTTGCCAGAGAGAAACACAGCCAGAGAGGGAACACAGGCAGGGGGAGTGAGAGAGGGAGAAGCAGGCTTGCTGCTGAGCAGGGAGCCTGATGTGGGACTCGATCCTGGGTCTCCAGGATCATGACCTGAGCTGAAGGCAGTCGCTTAACCAACTGAGCCACCCAGGCGCCCCCAAATTACCTTTTTATTATGAATTATTAAGCATCCTATTTGAGATAACCTTAAGCACACTCTTTTTTTTAGAAAGATTTTATTTATTTATTTGACAGAGAGAGAGATCACAAGTAGGCAGAGAGGCAGGCAGAGAGAGTAGAGGAAATAGGCTCCCTGCCGAGCAGAGACCCTGATGCGGGCCTCGATCCCAGGACCCTGAGATCATGACCTGAGCCACAGGCATAGGCTTTAACCCACTGAGCCACCCAGGCGCCCCTTAAACACACTGTTGACACTGAAAGCATACTTCATTCTACTGCTTCTAAAAACTGATAACCCTTTCTCAATATAAGGTCTTGTTTATCCATTAAAGCTATCTTCTTATATATTTCATATATTGATTGTCTGTGTCTTAGATATACGTAACTCCTCATTCCTTATTAAATCATTAATTATTAAATTTTTAGTGCAGCTCTTGCATGTCTGTCTCATTAAGATACACTGAATTGAATCTCTTGAAGTAAATTTACATTTAAAATTCAAACATAAATATGTGTGTGTATGGTATACAGACATATACATATGATATCATGTGTGTGTGTGTGTGTGTGTGTGATACAGATTTGTATCATTGGCACCCTCTACCCTATACGGAACTTGGTCAGAAAGGATACTCTGTTCACCAGAGGAGAAAAAAAAAGGTAATCTGTGAACTGGTTTTGCCACTAGATGGCACTGACCTACCTTTGGAAACCTCTAAGGACATTTGCCTAATTGAGAACAATTATTTTTTTTAAATCAAGAACTATATCACCTTTCTTTTTTTTTTTTTTTTTTAAGATTTTATTCATTTTACAGAGAGAAACACAGCCAGAGAGGGAACACAAGCAGGGGGAGCGAGAGAGGGAGAAGCAGGCTTCCCGCCGCCGAGCAGGGAGCCCGATGTGGGACTCGATTCCGGGTCTCCGCGATCATGACCTGAGCCGAAGGCAGTCGCTTAACCAACCGAGCCACCCAGGCGCCCTATATCACCTTACGTAATCAATAAGCTTTTAAGTTTGCAATGAGTTTTAATATTCACCAATATCTGATATGGCTTAGAACAACCATAAGAAGTTAAGAGATCAAACAACAAATGAGTACTGCTCTTTTCTACACTAACATTTTTAATCCCTCCAACTTCATACTATATGCAGAAAAAGTAGAGTCAACATTGAATTTAAACATTTTCAGCCTTGCCAGTCTTCATTAGGATCTTCTAAAAAGTTACCCATGACTTTTTCCTCATTTAAAGTAACTATTGATCCAAAGTTAACTTTTAAAGTTATTTAATAGACCCTAGTTCCGCAAGTGTGACTATCACCTTCTCTTTAGAGAAGATGTTTGCTTGCTTTTCCTCCTTTAACTACCTGTAACAATTCTCATATGATCGTTCTCTTCTGTTCCCTGCAATTTTGGGTTCAATCGGGATTACTTTTTAGGAAGTTAATTTTTTTTTTAAGACTTTATTTATTTATTTGACAGAGAGACCGCAAGTAGGCAGAGAAGTAGGCAGAGAGAGAGGAGGAAGCAGGCTCCCGGCCGAGCAGAGAGCCCAATGGGGCCTTGATCCCAGGACCCTGAGATCATGACCTGAGCCGAAGGCAGAGGCTTAACCCTCTGAGCCACCCAGGCGCCTGGAAGTTAATTTTTATCTAACATGAAGATACATAACAAGAAGATGCTGTCATTTTATCCACTTCAAATTAAGATTAACTGCAAAGCATTATCAAAAGAAATACTGGAGATATTTGTCTCGATTCAACCTTAATTTGACCTCATGTGGAGTCACCTCCAAATACTATTGCACATACGATATTGCAAATTAGCTTAGGGTAGGACATGTCCATTAGATATCACAATGCTTCAGACTAATGAAAGAATCTAGGTTCACAATCTCCACCACAGATATATTTATTGAATCAGAAACTTTGGTTGGGAGCATGGCCATCCGCAGTGGTTAAAGCTTTAAAGACTGCTCTAGGGTTGCAACCAGAGATAAGAACTACTGGTCTTCAAAGAGACGGTTTGATTCAAGAGTTTCATCGTACTTAAATATTCTGCACCATGGCTTATCTGGAATCTGGAGCCAGTTTGCACCCAGCATTTCTAATCGTTATCTCTGTGACCTAAAGCAAGTTACTTATGGTGCTATGCTTCAGGCTTCTTGGTGATTATCATGATGACAGTAGGAGTATCTATGTTTTATGAGGTCATTCTGAGGAATAATAGATCTAATCCATGTAAAATGATGGAAACTTTGTCCTCAATAGGGAAAAGCTATTATTATTATTATTATCATCGTCATTAGTACTTGTTGTAGACATACATATAGCGGCTCTGCATGTTGATAAGCTGTAAGTTTGTAAAAATTTACTTTTGCTACATTTATTTTTATTTTATTTACTTTTGCTATATTTTTATTTGTACTTTGGGTGATAGTCACATGGATTAAAGTTTAAAAAAACAACGTTGGGGAAAATGAGTTAACAATTTTAAAAACACACAAATCTTTATAAATTATTTCACATACTTCTAGAGTCAATAGAAAATTGGTCACAGAAAATTTGTTTTATGAATTGCTAAGAGTCGATTTCACATCTTTTTCTTTTTTATTGTCATTTAAGATTTGTTCAGAACTTCCATTTATAATAGCTTTTAAAAAAGTAAATGAATTTCATGTATAAAGGATTTATATTCTCATACGATCATGAAGACATTAGGCCAATATCATGTAATTAAGACCTAACTAAATTCTTCCTAAAAAAAAGAATTTAGGAATTAAAACTTACTAAAACCTGATGGTAGAAATGTTTAGATCCCATCCCAAACTTTCCCAGAGCGCATGTATTACAACAGCTCATACTATTACCTTGGGTGTCCCTACTGTAAATGGAATCCAAAGAGTATTCCACAATTTACCTGAAATTATCTTTCTTTTTTTAATCTGGTGATTAAAGTTTCCCTCTTTCTTCAGGTCACCTCAAGTATCACCAACTCCCGAAATTCTCAGTGGGCCTCCAATCCACTTACTCTGAAGGCCATCACTCCCACCATTTGTAGATCTCTCAGGGTATCCTACTTGATACTGCTATTGAAGATCACCACATAAAGATGTCACATCCCAGTTGGATTGTACAATTATTAAGAACAAAAGCCGGGGCACCTGGGTGGCTCAGTTGGTTGAGCGACTGCCTTCGGCTCAGGTCATGATCCCGGATACCCGGGATCGAGTCCCACATCGGGCTCCCTGCTCGGCAGGAAGCCTGCTTCTCCCTCTCTCACTCTCCCTGCTTGTGTTCCCTCTTTGGCTGTGTTTCTCTTTGTCAAATAAATAAAATCTTTTAAAAAAAAAAAAAAGAACAAAAGCCTGTATAATGTGCTTTTTGATACAAAAAAATTAGCATGTTGATAGGAATTTTTTAGGCCAAACAGTGATGGGTATTAAAGAGGGCACTTGGTGTAATGAGCCCTGGGTGTTGTACGTAAGTGACGAATCATTAAATTCTACTCCTGAAACCAACATTATACTATATGTTAACCATAATGTAAATAAAAACTTAACACACATATCCACAGAGAGAAAAATTGTCTAGCATTTTCTTATAATCCTAGATATGTTTATATTAATAAAACTGACAAATTCTAGATTATGAAAATAACTGAGGCTTAAGTATCATTTTCATACTTTTACTTGATAAGTTGGGCAGAAAGTGAGCAAATCTAGCATTTAGAATAAAACAAAATTTGAACCATGAGCATCATGGATATTTGATCTTTGGAACCTTTGAAATAAGGTCAACATTAACCACCCACCTGGTAATAACAAAGACTGTTTTGGAAACAATTCACATGCAGACAGAAAATGAACCAACTTCAGTTTATCTATGTATATGTATTGTAGATATGGAATTTTAGTGATTATGTATTTTCTGTGAATGTTGACCTTATGTGTGATACAATGTCATATAGCAAATATATCAAATATGGTTCCCTCTTGGTTAGGAAGTTTAACAAATCATTGAATTTTTAAAATATTTATTTATTCGAGAGAGAGTGACAGCAAGCTGTGGGGAAGGTCCAGAGGGAGAGGGAGAGAGAGAGAAAATCTCATGCAGACTCCCAGCTGAGCAAAGAGCCCGACATGAGGCTTAATCTCACAACCCTAATATCATGACCTGAGCCGAAAGCAGGAGTGGGATGCTTAACCCACTGAGCCACCCAGGCACCCTTAACCAGTTATTGAATTAAGTAACTTTTTTAAAACTGTGTACAACCAAATACATTTCTTGATGCTTATTTTCCAGAGCTTTGCCATTTTTAAAATGCAGAAAGAAAGTAGAAAGCCTTACTCTGACTTTATAAATTATAGGAACAAAGTATGTTTTCGATGTTTATCAAGGAGTTAATTGAGTGATTCACTTGCTGTTTCATCCTTATATTGTTATAGCATGTTGATGTGTGATTTAGTTTCCATTAAGTGTTGCTAGAAGATTAATCTACTTTAAGATGCTGACTAGGCAAGCAAAATGTTTGCTCACTACAAGCATTTTTATAATTAACTTAGCAGCACAGATAAATAAGAGGTAATCTTATAGTAACACATAGGACATAATATGACTGGTGTCTGAAGAAATACATTTTAAATAGCAATTCCCTGATATATAAATATAAAAATGGATATTTGTAGGGGGAAGAAAGGGCTCTAGCTTGATGTTTAATGATGACATGTCAAAACTTGCAGTCTTTTTCAATTTACACAGCTGAAAAGTTTGAAGGCAATAAAATACATGTTAAATAGTGCAATATATTACTGATTTATAATGACAAATATGTGAATGTGTATATTATATAAACATTTGTGCCTTCCCATATGCAGGAAGGCCACTATTCCATCCTAAAAATTATAGATCAGGTTTGAGAAAAGAAGATATTTTATTTAAATTCCTGCGTTTCTGAAGTTCATCTCCTTTTTTGAAGTGGAAACTAGGTCTTAAATATGCAAGTACTGTTAAATGTATAGTGAGACTTCTACCATGGGAAACTCTAAGTAAAGCACACCGAGACACACCTTGGATTCCAATTTATATGTTGAAATCCGAAGACAGATTTACAGAAACAAAAAATATTATCTGGAGCATCAGCAAGTTAAGGGGAACTTCCCCAGTCACAAAACACTATTGGCATCAAATTCTCCTCGGATAACCAATTATGACCCCGTTGGGATATCAGTCTTCTGAAACCAGAAGCATAGTGGAGAGAGATTATGGTCAGATAGACTCTTTTCTCTGACCTTTGCTTATTCCTTTGAACCCCCGATGACTAATGCCTACTCCTGATTACACTTCATTTTCCTGTACCAATAAGAATGGTTGTGCCAAACACTATTCTTAGTGTTTTGTAGCTATTAGAACCTTTAACTTTATAATGTCCACATGGATGGTAGTATTTTCACAATTACATTTTACAGATAGACAAACTGAGGCAAAGAGAGTAACCACTATAATGAAGATCACACAGCTGAGTAAGTGATAAAGCCAGCATTCAAACAAAGGAGGTCTATTCTACAGACTGCTCAAAACCAGTATTTGAAACCACCGCAACACACCCGCAAGCAGATCCTAATCTTATTTATATACGTTCTGTGAATGCAAAGAAGAAACCAAAAAAGTTGTATGCAGAATGCTACATCTTCCTTTTAATTTCACATTTTATTCCTTGCTTGCCTTGACCTATAAATGAAATTTGAGTCCATTTATTCAACTTTAGAAACTCAGGAACCAGGTCTCATATTTTATCTGTACAGAAATGCCTTCTGGCTCCACAGCTAGAGGAGCTGAGTGCTAGATGTTAGCAATTACAGTTAAATGAGACTTGTTTCAAACGAAGTCAAAATTAAGGAATCTGATTTGGCAAAGTGGCGCGTTTTTAGAAGTCTTGTGTTCTCTCCAAACCACCTTGCCCTCCGGGAATTCATTACCTGACAAGCAGGCTTGTGGCAGGTCGAGTTCAAATGGGAATTTCGACTGTAAATGCAGCCCCTCTCATAGTTGCAGTTTTCAGTTAGGTAAATACTTTAGATAAACAACTTCATTATTTTTTCTGTATAACTGAAGATAATTGTATAAATTATAACTAAATTTTGTATAGACTATGATCTCCTTGCAATTACCTCAATTAATGTTTTTAATTGACATAATGATTCACTTTTTAGCTTAATACCTGAGGCATTTCCATTAACTCTGTGCCATGAAAAGTATATTACAGTGGCTCCTGGAGTGTATCTACTTCCAACAGACTTGTTTGCCCCTTAAGTAGACATACTTGACCTACAAACTGGTGGGTTCTGAAAAGTTATTGTCATCCCTTTATAAGCCCAAAGTAACATAATTTAAGTGTGCACTTTTACTACCTGTAAAAAGTAGGAAAGAAGACAAATAGTCGAACATGAATTTGAAGGTTATTCTTTATGTTAAAGAATTTTCTTAAACTTTGAAGGTGAAATTCCTCATTTTTTCTATGTAGTGTTCTGATCCTAGACAAAGTCCTCCAGAAGCAGGTATAAAAGGGAAAAATTAATGAATCTAGAAGTTTAACAGATTCCCCCACCATATCATGGCTTCCTGATTACTCAGCTTGTGTGAATAGATGAGAAAAGAAATCACTCCCTTTTGGCCCAAATGGAAAGTACCTAGGAGCAAAGAACCCTGTGTATCAATCCAGGAAAAAAAAAAAATGACCTGAAGCCAGAGGGCAAATACAGGAGTCTTGAAAAATTCCATTACAAGGGAAATACTAGTTTTCTGATTGGTCTGAACTACCTTGAATGCTCTGAAACTCTCTTCTGGTCATTAATTTCCTCTACAAATGGAAAGACAAAGCTACAGACCAGCACACTGACTAGGAAATGTCAGAATTAGAAAAACAGAGGCAAATTCAGAGATTGGTATATACAAGGACACAAATGACAGAGTAGAAACAGTGACATGAGGGGTTAAAAAGTTGGGTGATGCTGAATCATGAGCCTCCCTAGACATTGACAGTGGAAAATATATTGTTTTCCTTGGATGAATTCTATTCTGTCAGCCTTCTGTTATCTTATGAGTCTTTTACATTCCTAAGAAGGACTAAACCCCAAGGAGAATGCATTTATGGTTAAAAAGCCCATGCTAAAAATAAGGTGAGTAGTAAGAGGGGGATGCTTGCACTTTCATAAAGACATCTAATGCTTTTCAAAAAGATGTTAGATCATTGTATTAAGACCTACTCTATTAACGAAGTGTGTCTAACAATGGTTTAAATCTGAGATCAAAAGATTAAGTTTGTGAGCATTTCTTCTAAGACAATAAATAATGTCTTCTCTCCATTAAATAAAAATTTAAATACTTTGGATAGTATATGAATGGGAAATGGATTTTCTGAGTTCTTAGATTTAGAGTACAGAAGTGAACCTGTGTAATACTATTCTGATGGGTAGTTTTTATGGAACTGCTATTTGTGGATAGTGTTTTTGAAAATAAAATACATTTATGAAAATAGTATTTCCACTCACAAGCTTTCCACAGAGATCTATATGCCAGTAACTCCAAAATTCACTGTGTTACAGTGGTGTCCATTACCTGTTGGAGATGACTCATAAGTTGTGGCAAATGTGTCAAAATAGGCTAGGAAATAAGAGGCGGAGCTGATGACAAAGATATAAAGGGTGGTCTGCGGTGCTGAAAGCCGGGCTACGATGGGAAACCCTGAATTGTTATTGCTAAGGGATAGAAGTCAGCATGCTCAGTTGTATAACTGCAGACCGGAGCGGGGCTACAGCACTGATGTAATGCTGGGATGCTACTAGGCATTTCCAAGGGATGACAGAGACGCAGAGTAATCGAGGATATTGGCATGAGAGCAGTAGAGATAGTAGATGCGGCCTTCGGAAGGCAAAGGGGCAGAAAAGGTCGGGAAGAAGTTGATTGAGATAAGATGAGGAAGGCAAGAGCCTGGATATCTGGGTGAGATCAAGTGGCAGTACAGGGCACAGAAAAGAATGGGGGAAATAAGAAGCTCTAATGGTTCCCTAACATTCCCCCTGCCCTATAAACTGTGGGGAGAGTCAAGTCTGGTTGTGCCTGTTCAAAGGTTAGAGGAGTCCACCTGACACATGGTAAGTACCCAGTCAGTTTTATCCACTTATTGACTTCCTGTTGACTGAATAAATCAGAAGTATTTAACCCAGTATAAGAACCCTCTGCCTTCACCATAGCCCTTCTATGTCCACACACTTCAATTAAGGGATTAAGCAGCTAAAGGATCATCAGATACAACCATATCACACTTCCCATCACTTCCTCATAGAGTAAGCAATCACAGGACTACTCCAAGTATGGTTTCTCAGATTAGAAATTGTTTTGTGTGCCTGTGTGCATTTATGCGTGGTGTGTCTGCTTGTATATTCTTCTTTGTGAAATTAATTCTTTCAGATTCAACTAGTCAGACCTAATCTCTCTTCCTCTTTATGTCTACTTCAGTCATATATCTACTATAACATTTCTCACAGAACTTAGCCATTTGGCTGTCTCTCCCACTGAATCCTTAACAATTTATCTCATGGACTCAAGAACAGTACTTCATATGTAATGTCAACTAGCTAAATGTTTGAAGAATAGTGAAGACTAATGTCTCAACGTACTTTTACGTTGGTCTCACACTTTTTTTTCCTCATACTTTTTGTTAGAGATAGACACTTAGGAAAATAGTTTGTCAGTAAAACAAACTGCTTACTTATGTTATTCAGTGGTACAAGTTGAAATGTTAATGTTGATTCTTAACTCTTTCTACATAGTATAATATCAGTAGATTCACTAGTTTAGAAATAGCTTCAGTTCTCTTCAGTCTGTGTGATAGTTATGTTGTGTGTATTTAAATTTAAAATGGGTATAAATGTGAAATTAATCTGGCAAATTTATAAGTAATGAGCATCCATAAATCTTTATAGTTGATATGTTACATGGTAAATGCAAGAGAACAGAAAAGGGAAATATAATTTGTTTAGACATTCTGCAGCTTTTTTTTTTCCTTTATGACTCTCTGGCATGATTAGAGTATTAAAGGAAAGTAAACCTAACAGGGTAATGGGATACTTCCATTTCTAGTTAGCAGTCCTGCAATTCAAAAGGAAGAAATGCAGCAAAAGGAACATCTAGCGGGAGGATGCTCTGTTAAAAATTACCTTTGTTGGGATTTTTGTGTAATGAAATTAACTCAGCAAGGGGAAGAGGAATGCTTAAAATGGAAGCTAGCTTCTTGTTGTTGCAAAGACATATGTCTTGATTTGTAATTACCAGAAAAACGGGTTGCACATACTGTACTTTAAATCATTTCCCAGCAATAGGAACTAGTAGAGACATGTATGCAAATGGCACACCACACTCTCCTTTTAATTTCCCACAAGTTTTTTTTTTTTTTAATCAGATCCCTTTAATTAGAAATAATCACTGGATAGTTAGTTAGCTTATATACAGCTTTGTCTTTCATTGAAAAAAGAAGTCAAGATCTCATAAAAATAGACCTCATAGTCAAACAGCTAGATCGAACAGGAATGAAATGAATACTTACCAAAAATCGTATATGGAAAGAACTATGAGAAAAGTTATCCTAGAATAATTAGGAATTGAAAGGCACCAAAAACTTGACTTTGTAAAAGTAAAGTCTCTTTTTGGCCTTCACTTTACCATTATTCAAAATAAAACAAACAAATTAAAAGCAGCAACAACAAAAAGGATTCTGCTTAATGTGAGGAACATAGCCAGGAAACTATGGGCTGCTTAATTACTTGACATTTAAAAGAATATCAGCTTATACAGTTGATCCTTTTTAAAATTTTTAATCTTTTTTAACAAAAGGGTTTTTATGTGAAGAAGCCAGTGGGGCCTCTGGGTCAACAGGATAGGCAGGCCAGCTCTGGGGTCAGGGACATTTGGACCAATGTGATGAGTCCTCTGGGTCCACCTGGGCTGTTTCTGGGATAGGCGGCACCAGCTCAGAGACGGAGTAGGCTTCAGGGGCCTTGTCCTCCAGGAGTTCAGGAACAGGGTCCTCCTTGGTAAACATGGGGCATTCATTGCTGCTATCTGCAGTTATGCCCCCAGGATTTCTCTCTTTGCCCAGCCTCAGAGGCTGAGAACCCTATGGGACCTCTACTTGTGGTCCCACAGGTGACACAGGGTGGTTGGGTAGGAGGGTGCCCCCAGGGTTGGGCTCAGTGCATTTCTGCAGGGAGTCTTCCAAATAAATCTCTGGTTACTGTTCTAATCACTGAGATTCAGCGGGATGAGAAGGCCACCCCCTTGGGGACTGGCACCCCTGCCCTGCCACTCAGGGCCTCGGGCTCTCTCGTGCCCTGCCACCTTACCTTGATCGCTCCTGCTCCTGGGGGTCCACCATTGACTCCCATTTGAACATATATGAAGGCAAATGTTGTCCACAGTCACCCAGCCCTTGTCCTATTCTCAGCCCTTTCTTGATGGTCACCATCAGCTTCTTGATGTCATACTTGGCCAGGTTCTGGGTCTTGGCTCACAAGCCCAGTTGTCCATGGTGTAGGAGCTGGGACCTAGGCCAGATCCAGAGCTGGTCCCTCGCTGGACTCAGGCTCGACGCCAGGCCTGGGTGCTACTCTCTCAGCCTGCTGTCCCTCCTGCAGTTGGCTGAGCTCTCCCTTTACAGTTGATCCACTTTAAAGTCAACCACTCCACAAAGTGGAGTCATCATTGGTGACTCCCAAAACTACTTCAGCTAGTTTAATTTTATTTCTGACAGTTGTCTCTGAGCTCACTTGAGATCATGTGATTTGAAGTCTTTTGAAATGTGTGAGATAATATAAAACTGTAAAGCCAAATTATTTTATTTAACTGCAATTTCCGTTTGTCTGGTAGAGGCCTCAAATAGCATTTTTTAAAAGATTTTATTTATTTATTTGACAGAGAGATCACAAGTAGGCAGAGAGGCAGGCAGAGAGAGAGGAGGAAGCAGGCTCCCTACTGAGCAGAGAGCCCGATGCGGGCTTTGATCCCAGGACCCTGAAATCATGACCTGAGCCGAAGGCAGAGGCTTTAACCCACTGAGTAACCCAGGCGCCCTCAAATAGCATTTTTAAGAGGTTTTTTGAGATGTAATTCACATACCTTGCACTTAACCTAAAAGCCACTTCTACTTTGGTCAAATCAGAATATTTCATCACTTAAAAAAAAATTTCTAGGTCCTTTAACCTATTGCACATCTGTTTTCCAATCTCACCAGCCCTAAACAATCACCAATCTTTCTGTCTCCATAGAATTGCCTATTCAGAATATTTCATATAAATGCAATATTATAATTTATGGGTTTGTTTGTGTGTAGCTAGCCTCTTTCTCTGAGCATAATGGTTTCAAAGTTCATCCATATTATAATGTGTATCTGTACTTTATTCCTTTATTTTTAATATTTATTTATTTTAGAGAGCATGGTGGTATGTGCTGGTGGGGAGCTGGTTGGAGCAGTTGTATAGTTTTGCATTTATATTTAGGTCTTTGATTTATTTCTATTTAATTTTTGTATATACTGTGAGAGAATTCTTTTGCCTGTGAATACACAAAATTCCCCAGCCCTATCTGTTCAAAAGACTTCCTTCCCTGTCCAATGGCCTTGGTACCCTAGCTGAAAATCAGTTGGCCATAGACGCACAGATTTGTTTTTTTAACTCCTGATTCTATTTATCAGTCTATCTTATGTCACTACTGTCACAGGGTTTCCAAGTTCTTATCTCACAGAGTCAAGAAATGAATCTTCCGGAAAAAAAAGGTGAGGTGAAGTGAAAGTTTATTAAGTAAAGGTGAGAACAGAAAGGAAAGAAAAGAGCTGTCTAGAGTAAGAGGGGTTCAGAATGGGTTACCACTCAGGGTTTTATGGTGGGTCCGTTTTTTTTTTTTTTAGGAAATTGACCAGGGAACTTGGTAAATTTTTTGTCAATATCATGGTGGATTTGTTAATCTATATTTAGAACAAATCTGGTGGACTTGTAACTATCATGAGAAGAACAAAGTGTTCTTGTAAATATCATGTGTATTTCTTCACGTCTGGGATTTCTGTGAGCCTGGTTACTCCCTGCATGACCACAGAATTTTCCCCTCCTACCTACCTTTATCTACCTGTCCCTTACTCACTACAGTGACACAATACAGTCTTGATTATTGTAGGATTGGCATTAGGTACTATTAATTTTTCTTTAAATGTTTGGTGGAATTCACCTGTGAAGTCATTTGGGCTTGGACTTTTTGAGGGGGGTGTTTTAAAATTTCTAATTCAATCTATTTGCATATTATAGATCTGTAAAATTATGTTTCTTCTTGAGTCAGTTTTAATAGTGTGTCTTTTCAGGTCTGTGTCCATTTCATTTAAGTTATATAACACTGGCATATAGCCTACTACTTTACTTTTTTGAAATATTGGTAGCACTGTCCTCTCTTAAACATCTGATTCGAGTAATTGGAGTCTTCTCTCTCTCTTCTTCCCTCCCTACTCCCATCTCACCTCTCTTTTTGGTCAGTCTAGCTAAAGGTTTGTCGACAGTGTTGAATTTTCCAAAGAATCAGCTTTTGGTTTCATTGATTTTCTCAATTTTTTCCTCTTCTTTAGTTCAATAATTTCTACTTTAATCTGTATTATTTTTACCTTCTGTTTCCTTTAGGTTTACTTTGCTCTTCCTTTTCTTCTATCTTAGGTAGAAGATTAGGTTATTAATTTGAGATCTTTCTGCCTCTGTGTGTGTGTGTCTGTGTGTATGTAATATCTATTACATACATTTGTAATTATATCATTTCCCTTTGAGCATTACTGACCTGAATCCCATAAGTTTTGGTATAGTGTATATCTCGTGTATCTTTACTTTTATTCCTCTCAAAGTATTTTCCTCTCCAATGGGAGCCTGTTGGTGGGTACTGGGGATACCTAAAGCATGGAGTGGTGGGTGTGGGGAATGGGGAATGAATCTTCAAACACTGGGAAAAAAAATTTTAGTAACAATAAAAAAAAAATTACTTAAAATATAAAAAAAAATGACAAAAAAAAAAAGAATGATCTCCAATGGGATGCCTTCTCCAGATCCCAAGAATTACTTGATTAGTCCTCTGCCTCCAAATTACTTTGTGCATACTTATATTTATGACACTTTTTCCATGGTTGTTTCCTATCTGCCTTCCCCATCTAAAAAAAAAACAAAAACAAAAAAAGCCCTGAATGTTTGCAAAGAAAAGTTTACCTCACAGATAACAAGTGCAAATAAATGTGTACATTTTCACGTTAACACAGTCAATTGTCATTATGGCCGCGATAAAAGATGTTTCTGCTATTTTTGTTAGTATCTATGCATATCTCTATGTAACAGAAGTCACATAGTCTGTACTCTCCCCTGCCTGAGCCCTCCATTCACAATCTACTAAATTTGATTTAAACTCATGGTTTGCTCATGAAAATTCTTATTGGTGTGCTCTGGTGAGTGGGCCAACTGCTTTTCTTCCTTGACATGGAGTGTTACATGCTACATTCGTTGTTACACTTTAGCAAGACTCTGAAGCCATTGTCTGCTCCTGCTTGTGGTGGCTCCTCATAGATCACCTGTTGGCAGGGTCTTTTTCCTCTTGTCTCCTCTGTAAGGGTTCCAAAATGTTTTTTGCCGATAATACTATGTTGCCATTTATTGCTTGTAGTTGAATATACTGAAATTATTTGACATGTCAGATGTCACTTAGAAGTTAAATCCTTTATTAATTGAGTGACCAAAAGGTATTCTTTACCTAGCACGTCATTATGTGGTACAGTTTGTTGAAAGGATAATTTAGGCTGTGCTACATGACTGTCATCAGAAATACTTTAAGTCCAACAAACACGCTGACATATTAAAGAAGTTTTGGTTTTCCAGAGAATCCTAATGTCAAGCAGTGTTAAGTGTCCAGTGTCTTTTAAGGCATATACAGACATTATTACTTAATGTATGTTTATTGAAATATTTAGAAAATAAAACCAAAAACAAAGGAAGAATTACAACACCCATCCATCCCTTCTATATTATCAGTCCTTGAATAAAATTATTGTTAAAATGTGGGATATAGTCCTTTCCAGACTTCTGTGGGTTTATCTGTCAGTATCTATTTTTCTATAAAACTATGAGTATCCACACATACTTTTACTGCAAAAAAAAGACATACTATTTTGTAGAATATTTTTTTACTCATCGCCATATTATGAATTCTAATAAACCATTAAATGAAATTGAGTATTTTGACTGTCTATAATTTAAATTTCATAATTGTCATAGCCACAAATAAAGTATCTATTAGAAAACTCTAACTTTCTAACTAACTCTAACTCTAACTGTAAAGTATAACCCAGCTCTTCTTTCTGAATAATTATCCAAAATAACCATTAATACAGTAAATAGGCATATGATTCTAGAATATGTCTTATTTTGCAAAGTGATAATTTTTAAATGATATGCATCAGTGATCTAAGATGGTGAACATATTTGTGTAGCTCTTTTTAGGAAATAAGGCTTCACATTGGAATCTTTTTAATTTAAGAAATTTTATTTAAAGAGTCAGACCTCATTTGGAAAGTTTATGCTCAAATAACATTGTAAAATTTCTAAGATGATTTGATCTCATACAGAAAAAAAAAATAAAGCCTAAAAATATTCACTTAGATGCTGAGCATTTATGTAGACTACTGTTAATAGCATGTGTTCAGACATAAGAGAAAGAAATAGGACTTTTTTGAAGAGTTAAAAAAAGTGCTTCTGGTTTTGATAAAAAGTTGTATAAAATGAAACTGAGGGCCAGCTCACCTGTTTAGAACATAATTTTCTATCTCATCATGACAACAGAATTCACACGCAATCCCAACATACTTCTGTTTATCCCACTGAGGTTTCAGACCCCTAAGAAATTGAAATTATGAGAACACAGCATTTATTTTTTGTTCTTTGTTTTTTGTTTGTTTGTTTTGTCATGAGAAAACAGCATTTAAAGAGCCCTTTGTTCAGGTCAAAAAGACATATCTGTAGTTTTGTCATCATCAGGAGCCACTTCATTAAGTCATCATCAGCCCTATTTTGTACTATAATTTTAATTCAAATATCAGATGATGCTATTTCTTTTTGAATAAAAATAGTAACAACACACATCCATGTACATCAAAGACAAGAAAATAAATTCAACAAATTTATATCAGTGCATCTATTTATATAGGATTTGGGGACTCTGAAACTGACTTTAATTGGGCTCTTCTCAAAAATTATTCTTGACTGAAAATAAATTATTTAATTTTAAAAAATTGAAAAAAAATTATTCTTGACCTAATTCCAGATGAACCCCACCGTCTTAGCTTCTCATTAATATATGAATATTCTGGCCGGTTGTAGAATCTACCATACTTCAAACCTGTGCTATATTAAGTCATCAGGTATCTACAAAGCGGTGTACAAGGCACTCTAAAACCCTGAAAAATATTGGTAGAGGTTTAACAACAGTGAAAAAGCAACAGTAACCTCAATAAAAGTGGTAGCAGCTTATAAACTGTCCAAAAGGGAAAGACCTGTTTCAGCGAAGTTGCTGATGGCCTTGGAATGTATGGCAGGGCAAGGAGACTGAGACGTTCCAGCCTCGCCACAGTTGGAATGCAGTCACTCGAGTTATCATCTCACGATTAGGAAGTGGCGGTGGCAGGGTTTAGATAATTCCAGTGAAAGCAAAACGGTGTGGGTCTTTATCTCTTTTCCTATTTTGTGTGCCTGGAAGGACAGGTTTTGAAAGCCACGGAGTAGCCTCCCCTTCACAGGTACCACACAGGTAATTAGACCCAACAGCAGAAGTGAAAGACTGCTCCAGGGAGGCAGACTGCCCCCAGAGAGCAAAAGTCATCTAGATGAAACAAAGAGGGAAGAGAAGTGAAATGAGAGAAGCCTGGCCCTCGCTGTTGGGTTCTTCTTTGAGTCATATGTCAACTGCTTAAACCTCTATTTCAGTCAGCAGAGGCCTCTCAGGGACTTTAAATGACTAAGAACAGGAAGTAGTGGGAGTGGTCTCATGCAGTAGAAAGATGGCGGTCAAAAACGACTTAAGGATCAAACAAATCATAAGGAACCAACTGGCCCAGATCCCAAATACGCATTGTTAAAATTGTTAAAACTTAGCGTGGCACTTTCCACACTGTTTTTTTTATGAACAAATTTCAAACATAGCAAAAAATTGGTAGAACAATAAAGAAACATTTATGTTCCTCTTCCCATATTAAAATTTGCTAACATTTTACCATAATTACATCATCTCTCTTTAAAAATATATATTTGCATATGTGTGTACATTATTTTCTTCGCTTTGTCATTTGAAACTAGGTTCAGACTTCAACATGCATATCTTAAAAAAGACATTTGTTTTTCTAACCATAATAAGATCATACCTTAGAAAAAATAATGATTCTGTTAAATAATGGCTAGCCCATGGATAAACTGCCCAAAAGTTTCCTGAGAAGATCTTTTATAGCTGCTGCCAATGTTATTTTTAATTTTAAGTTATAATCCCAACTAGATTCACTTATTGCATTTAACTATTATTCTTTTTTATTTTATGGTTAATGTCTTATTACTATCAATATATTGGGCCAATAATTCTTTGCTGTGGAAAGGCAGGGGCTGTCCTTTGCATTGTGGGGTGTTTTATACCACTAGATGCAAGTAATACTTCCCCCTACCCCAATTTGGAACAATCTAATTGTCTCCGGATGTTACCATCTGTCCTCTGGGAAACAAAATCACCTCAGACTGAGAAACACTGTTCTTTTAATCTAGAAAAGTACTTCTATCTGCATCTAATGTCATGTCATTTAGCCATGCCTGAAAACAGGCCTGTATATTACATCTGTATTATCTCAACATATACACACCCATCCCTTTGTGGA
Organism: Spilogale gracilis; assembly: GCA_004023965.1. NCBI lineage: Eukaryota > Metazoa > Chordata > Mammalia > Carnivora > Mephitidae > Spilogale > Spilogale gracilis. The sequence continues at coordinate 63,865 of PITA01005682.1, read as the reverse complement.
CTGTTTTAGAATTATGAATCTCAATAGGAGATAACTAGCTTCTGAGCAGTCATAACAATCACCTGAAAGGGGAGCCTGGGTGGCTCAGTCATTAAGCATCTGCCTTTGGCTCAGGTCATGATCCCAGGTTCTGGGATCCAGCCCAGCATCAGGCTCCCTGCTCAGCGGAATGCTTCTGCTTCTCCCACTCCTACTTGTGTTCCCTCTTTCACTGTGTCCCTTTCTGTCAAATAAATAAAATCTTTAAAAAATAAAAAATAAAATCACCTGAGAAACTTGTCAAATACCAATTGCTGCATTTTTCTCCTAGATGTTCTGACTCAGTTCTGGTTTAGGACCTGGAAATCTGTGTTGTTTTTTTTTTTTAAATACTCCAAGGTTTCACTGTCCCAATTCAAGTTTGGGGGGAAGAAAGCAACTATGTCTTCTGACACTTCTTCTTTCCACTTAGAACACTTATATCCTAGACCCTGTATTTTTGTGTAAAGCAACATCAAGTATTTAATGGTGTCAAATGTCATCAATAGTGCAGTATTTTCAAAATGTTTGTGTTTAATATTGGGATCCCACTAGTTCTCTCATTGTTTCAAGTCTATTTCTGTGAGGATTTTTGTTCATTTTGATTCCAACATGTTGACAACACAAGTTAGCATCTTTTCTACCATGAATGCTTTTCTACCATGATTTCTATTAGGATAGAAGGTCATTAAGTTTTTTTGGATAGAAGTTTATTTTAAATTTCTCTTGTCATTCATTGCTAGTGGGAATGCAAAATGATACATTCACTGTGGAGCACAGCTTCGTGATTTCTTAAAAAGCTAAACATTCTTACCATGTAATCCAGCAGTCATGTTCCTTAGTAATTACCCAAAGGAGTTGAAAACATATCCAAACAAAACCCATAAATGGATGTTTATAGCAGCTTGATTCAAAACTGCCAACATTTGGGAGCAACCAAGATATCTTTCTCTAAGTGAGTAATAAATAAACTATAGTACATTCAGACAATAGAATATTTTCAGCACCTAAAAGAAATGAGATATCTATCCTTAAATGAATATTACTAAGTGCAACAAGCCAATCTGAAAAGGCTGCATACTGTATGATTACAACTGTATAACATTCAGGAAGAGGCAACACTTTGGGGACAGTGAAAGTATCAGTGGTTGCTCGGAGTTCAAGAGGAGGAAGGGATGGATAGGCAAAGCGCAGAGGCTTTATGGGGCTAACCGTCTCTGTATGTTACTATAGTGGTAGAAAGAGGTCACTATAAATTTTTCCAAACCCATATTCTAGACAACAGCAAGAGTGAAACCAATATTACCTTGGGTGATAAGGATGTGTCAGGGTAGGCTCACCAATTGGAACAAGTGCACCACTCCAGGGGCCTTAACAGGGGTGGCTGTGGGTGTGTATGGGCAGGGGGCATATGGGAACTCTGGGTACCTTCTGCTCACTCTTGTTGTGAGCAAAACTTCTCTAAAAAAAATAAGATCTTGGGTGCCTGGGTGGCTCAGAGGGTTAAGCCTCTGCCTTCTGCTCAGGTCATGATCTCAGGGTCCTGAGATCAAGTCCTACATCGGGCTCTCCACTGTGTGGGGGAACCTGCTTCCCCCTCTTTCTCTGCCTGCTTCTCTGCCTATGTGTGATCTCTCTCTCTCTCTCTGTCAAATAAATAAATAAAATATTTAAAAAATAAGATCTATTAATTTTTTTCTATTAATTGCTCTATCATGTTTTCCTGAGTTCTAGACTGGCTGTCATGTAATCATTATACTCTTTTTAACCCTCTACACTCCCAAGTATATTTACCATGTTCTCTTAGTTCTTCCTGCCATGTAGAACTTCTCAAACTGCCATGTGAAAAAAGGAATCACATAGGCAACTTATTAAAATACTCACTCCCATTCCTCCCCTGGAAAGAGTGACATTAAAGCATCTGGGCATGTAGTATAGAAATATGAAAACTAACAAACATTCCAGGTGATTCTGAAATAGGTGAGCCAAGAACCAAGATTTGAAACCTCTTTGCTTTATAGCATCTGACATAGTCATCATTTTGGCCTTTTTTCCCTGTGACTTCATACCGATTCTGTTCAAACAAGGGTTACAATAACTTCTTTGCTGGTGATCCTAATTCCTGTCTCCTTTTGCTACAATTATGCCTTTGTAAGCTGCTGAAATAATCTTCTGCAAATGCCATTTTTATCATACCACCTTCCTGCTCAACAATCAGCTACTCCTACTGTATCAAGTCTAAACTCTTGGCTTTTGATTCAAGGTCTTCTGTCAACTGGCACTTTTGTACCTCTCTAATTTTATCTTTCCCCACTACAGACTGACTCTCCCCTCTAGCTAAATCTGGCCAACTTTCCATTCTTCCATGCTGCTCGTGTGTGTGCCTTTGAGTTTCCCATCAGTTGGAACACTCTCCTGTTCGTTTTCCCCAACATGGAATAAACATTTGCTCCCGACTCACCTACTTCAGGAAAATTTCCCTGATTAAATTTTTCCACCTAATTGTTATGCTGACTGAATAGAAATTAACAAGCTGGACTATAATTTCAATGAGTAGAAATAACAGAAGAAGCCTCTAATATTATAAAGGAGGAATACCATGTTACCTTTATAGTTGTAAAAACAAAGAATTACTGCAGTAAAAGTATCAATGCAACAAAGTATTAAAAATAAATGGGTTGTAAGTTGAATATAAGTGGAGTAGTGAGAGTAAATGCTACAGTGACATGAGAATACAGGGAGAGCAAGTAGGAAATGAATGAATGGAGAAAAATAAGGCAGTAATTCCTAAGATATGAAATGAATGTGGGGACAAAGTACAGTAGAAATACAGCAGGAAAACAAAGCCTCAGTTGCGTATCCAAATTAATCTAAATTCTTCCCAGAAGCAGTTTTGGTAGCACATGGACATTAATTTTATTACTTTATAAGAATAGCTGCTATATCCAACTAACTATTGACCTCTTCAAAGCAGTCATTTCCTGAGCCTATGGAGCAAAAACCCTTCCACCAGAGATTCCATTCCAATGACATGCTGCATGCATACCTAATTCATTCAGTACACCCAGATTTATTTCCAGATGGTTCTATGTGTTAGGAATTCATAAGATTTACTGGTTTTCCATGCCTTCACCAATACTTGGGTTTACCTATCTCTAAATTTTATCAATTGAATGGGTATGTTATGATATCACATTGTGATTTTACTTGCATTTATATAATTACTAGGGAATCAGTGCATCCTCTAAGATACTTCAGAGCCATTTCAATTTCTCTGTATTAAGAATTGGCTAATCAATCTTTTGTATTATGTCTAATGACTTCCCTGTATTCACTCTATATCAGCCATGCTGATCTCCAGAAGTCACCCAGAAATACTAGGATTTGCTAGCCTGCTTAGGTTTGCACATGGCTTTTTTTTTTTTAATTTTCCTGCCAAACTCCAATATACTTCCTGTTCACACTTCAGTTATAACACTTTGCAGATTTCATGAAAAGCATTTATATCTGTATTTTCCCACAAGACCTGGCCTTTAAAAAAGAAAAGAAAAGAGAAACAACTTTGCTTTCCTAGCTTCTAAGAAATAGAAAGTTCATAGTGAAGGGGGGTGCAAAGTTACATACCTGACTGAAATTTTCTTCCTAACGTCCTAAGAGGAGAGATTTCCTTTCTTAAGGTGAAGAGAAGCAAGACAAACCACCCCGAGGGGCACACTCAAGGGAGTGTCTCAGACTCTTAGAACTACAACTCAGTCACATCTACCCTGAACCCAGAGGTCTCATATTTGCCTTTTCTTGGTAACATGAATTTTGGAGCTCCAAAATAACATGAATTTTGGAGCTCTTTCTTTATTCACGCCAAGGTCCAAGTTCACCTGAATTGGCTTGTACCTGAGAAAGTGAAAGAAAGATCACAAAAACAGGAATCAGGCACGTCACAAGTTTGGATCTTGCAACATAGCTGGGGAAGATTGCGACAGTTATGAAGCAGACTGGAAAGAGCAGAGAAATGGAATCAGATATGCCTTTGAGGGTGAGGCAGGTACTATCTTTGGGGTGCATTCAGATGCAAGGTAGAGAAGTCCATTAGGCTGGTGGCGAAAAGTCCAGCCAGACTCGTGTAAATTGGTGTGGAGAAACTCAGTGATAGACATTGGGTGGTGGGACAGCAAGTGACTTTATGCAAGACCAGGAGAGCAGACAGGCTGTCCTACCTGCCACGTGCATGGGTCCAAGATCATATGGTTTCACTTACTGGTGGAGCATAAGGAATAACATGGAGGACAGTAGGAGAAGGAAAGGAAGTGTGAACTGGGGTAAATCGGAAAGGGAGACGAAGCATGAGAGACTGTGGACTCTGGGACTGAGGGTTTTGGAAGGGAGGAGAGTGGGGGGATGGGCGAGCCTGGTGGTGGGTATTAAGGAGGACACGAATTGCATGGAGCACTGGCTGGGTGTGGTGCATAAACAATGAATCTTGGAACACTAAAAATATAAAATAAATTACTTTAAAAAAATCAAGAAACTAGAATGTATAGATTTGGAGTTAGATGAGCCTCTCATTAAATTATAAGATCAAAGTCATTGGAGAGAATTTAAAGTTAGCCAAAAACAAGATACATTCTAGATGTAGAGAAACTACAGTTATAAGACACAAAACAGGGATCAAGATATGATTCTTAAATAACTATACAAGTTGTAAAGTTTATTCACTTATATAACATATTTCTGAGTGCCTCCTAGTGGTTGAGCATGGGCGTCAACCATGGGTACAGCATTAGACAGACAAAAATTTTGGCCCTCAAAAGGCTCAATGTTTTATTATTTTTTAAAGATTTTATGTATTTCTTTGACACAGAAAGAGAGTAGCAAAGGAAGAGGGAGAAGCAAACTCCCTACCAACCAGGGAGCCCGATGAGGGACTCAATTCCAGGACCCTGGGATCATGACCTGAGCTGAAGGCAGACCCTTAATTGACTGAGCCACCCAGGTGCCCCTCAAAAAGGTTAACATTTGAGTGGGAAAATATGGACAATGCAAAAGTAAAAAAGTAACATATAGTATATCAGACGTTGATATGTGCCAAAGAGAAAAATAAAGCAGAAAAGAGAAATGAGGGTGTCCCCAGGCAGGGTAGGATTAGATTGTGATTCCATACTTGTTTGACTAAGGAATAAAACAACTGAGCACATGTGTGCAGGTGGAGTGAGAGTGTGCTGCTTGTTCACCAGCGAGTGTGAAGACTGTTGCACACAGGGATGTTGCTGGCATCTTTGTGGAAAAGCAAGGATGCCTGGGTGGCTGGAGAAAAATGAGTTAGGGGATAAAAAGGCACATGAAGTAAGAGACGTGAGAGGACTGGGGAAGTTGAAGTAGGGACTCGTGGTCTACTACCTGCCTTTTGGTTCTTACAGTGAAACACACTTGGAGCAGAAGAATATGATGAACTGACTTGCATTTAAAGATGATCCCTGCTTCTGTTGTGTTGAGAATAGAGGGAAGAAGAACAAGGATGGAAGCAGAGAGAACTCTCCAGAAGCTATTGCACTAAACCAGCTGTGAGAGAGGGCTCCCACCTTGGGGGTAGTAGTGGATAGAGCAGGGAAGGATCTAGGCACCTTTTGGAGATATAATCAATCATATTTGTTGTTGAATTGGTGGATTGTATGAATGGTGAGAGAGATGAGGCCAGGTTTTTGAGCTTAGGGCCTGGATGAAAAGAAGAATGCAGCCTCCTATTACCTAAAAGGGAAAGGCTGCCGGGATGTAAAATCAGGGTTATTTTTGGAGATTGCAAAGTTGAAATGATTATTAGCTATGGAAATAGATATGTCAGATTGTTAGTTGAACACCACGGTGTGGAGGTCAAGTGAGAAATCTGAATAGAATTATAAATTTGAGGGTCACCTGGGTGGCTCAGTCAGTTAAGCATCTGACTCTTGATTTCGGCTTGTGTGGTGAGATCAAGACTGTGACCAGCTTCTGCACTGGGCAGGGAGTCGGCTTGAGATTCTCTCTCTCTCTCTGCCCCTGTCTCCTACCCCACCCTCCCGCCCTGGCACATGCATACTCTCTTGCTCTCTTAAAAAGAAAAAGAAAAAAAAAAAAAAAGATATATATGTGTGTGTAAATTT
>PITA01005682.1:0-57613 GCA_004023965.1 Spilogale gracilis | reverse complement strand
AGCTCGGGTCATGATCTGAAGGTCCTGGGATCGAGGCCCACATCCAGCTCTATGCTCGGCAGGGAGCCTGCTTCCTCCTCTCTCTCTGCCTGCCTCTCTGCCTACTTGTGATTTCTCTCTGTGTCAAATAAATAAATAAAATCTTAAAAAAAAAAAAGAAGTTGAAAGGTATTAGCAAATGAAATGAGACTGAAAAAGAGCAGACAGCAATATAGGGAGAAAATCAGGAGGAACAAATATCCTAGTTTCCAAGTGAAGAGATATAAGAAGGGGTGGGAAGTATCTGAGGACAAAATTAAACAGTGAATTTAGCAACATGGAGATTACTTGTGACCTTAGTTACTTGTGACCTTAGTTCAGTTTTGTGTTTCTACTGAACATAATTTTTGCCAAGATTCAGGGAATATGGGGTGCCTGAGTGGCTCAGTTGGTTGAGTGACTGCCTTCGGCTCAGGTCCTGATGCCGGAGACCTGGGATCGAGCCCCACATCGGGCTCCCTGCTCAACAGGAAGCCTACTTCTCCCTCTCTCCCTCCCTCTGCTTGTGTTCCCTCTCTCAGGCTGTGTTTCTCTCTGTCAGATACATAATAAAATCTTAAAAAAAAAAGATTCAGGGAATATTCAATGATATTAGTGATACGCATTGTAAATAAGTTGAACAAACAGTATAACAGCATTTGTGGGCAAACATAAGGTGTTGTTAGAGAGATCATACTGATTTTTTTTGTCCTGCTTATCCTAAAGCAATAATCCTCGAAGAGTAAATTCAAATTACATTAAAAAGTGGCAATGTTATTAAAATTAGTTACAGTCTCCTAAGACAATCAACCTAGGATATAATATTTAAATTTTATCTCATTATTTTGCAGAATCTTCTGTAATGTTTAATCTTGACTGGTATATTTTTAGTTCCTCCAGAAGGTCATTAAAATGACTATTATTTATTGAATCCCGCTAAGAGCCAAGAACTTCACATGGATTTTGTAATTTATAGCTCAACAGAGGTGGTATCATCGTCATTTTCAAGGGGAAAACGGATCTAGACTCGTCTGGGTAATAGCATTCTGTGGGAAGGTGATACACAACTAATACAACAGAGGAGAGTAAGTTCTCTTGGAACAAAGACAGAGTTTATAATTTTGTATTCACATAACATTTGCCTTAATAGTTCACTCACCAAAGGTCCTCAGCCTGTGTATTGAATTACATTAAACTAAAACTAAAGCATACCTTGAAACTATGTAGTTAACTCCAAATCTGGTAATTAGGTGACATGCATTCTGGCAAGAAAAATTGGAAATACGCAAATATTTTGTGCAAAGTGATCATACGATGTGGGATAAAGTGATATAACAGAAAGCAAATAGGCAGTTTCAAGAATGAAGTTGGCAGTTTTCCGAGAATTATTCGTGAGAGTAAAATGAATCTATTTTGAAAACATGACCGGTTCTGTTTGACAGAGGCAAAGGAATATTAAATGCGGTCTTGAAAGGTAGTCATTTGTATAATTTATGCCTGAATTTCATAAGTAAATTTACTGCTATGTTGGTTCAAAATTAGTCAAAATTCAAAATCAACAGATAATAAAAACCATCAAGAACTACTAGTATTTTTTTTTAAGATTTTATTTATTTATTTGACAGAGAGATCACAAGTAGGCAGAGAGGCAGGCAGAGAGAGGAGAAAGCAGGCTCCCCGCTGAGCAGAGAGCGCTACTGGGTCCTCGATCCCAGGACCCTGAAATCACGACCTGAGCCAAAGGCAGAGGTTTGGTTTTTTTTTGTTTGTTTGTTTTTTAGATTTTATTTATTTATTTGACAGAGAGAAACACAGCCAGAGAGGGAACACAAGCAAGGGAAGTGAGAGAGGGAGAAGCAGGCTTCCCGCCGAGCAGGGAGCCCAATGTGGGGCTCGATCGGGGGTCTCCGGGATCATGACCTGAGCGGAAGGCAGTCGCTTAACCAACTGAGCCACCCAGGTGCCCCAAAAGGCAGAGTTTTTAACCCACTGAGCCAGCCAGGCGCCCAGAACTACTAGCATTTTGAATTGGATAAAATTATAAATTCAGCAAATTTCACTTTATTTTTTATAGACTTTTTTTAAAATTCCAGTATAGTTAATGTACAAATGTCCCAGGACTCTGGCATCATGACCTGAGCCAAAGGCAGATGCTTAATGACCTCAGCCACCCAGGCGCCCAATTTTTTTGTGTTTTTGATTTTAGCCAATTTGACATGTGTGAGGTGATGATATTACATTGTTTTGGTTTTTTTCTATTTCCATTTCTCTGATGATTAGTGACATTGAACATTTTTTCATGAGTCTGTTGACCATATATATGTCTATTGGCCATATAAATGTCTTCTTTGGAAATATGTCTGTTTTTGTCTTCTGCCCAAATTTTAATTGGATTATTTGGTTTTCTGGTGTTGAACTGTACAAGTTCTTTATATATTTTGGATATTAACCCCTTATCAGATATATCATTTGCAAATATCCCATTCAGTTTTCTTTTAGTTTCGTTGATTGTTAGAAATTCAATGAGTTTTAAATTGTAGAATACCGAAAACAATCCAAATTAATTATAATTGATTTTGACTGTTTTACATGTAGAGCTCAATGAATTTTTTATTATAATTTTTCTGACATCATAGCCTACTATTGCTTTATATTTTATAAGCCATTTATTCAGGGGCACCTGGGTGGCTCAGTAGTTAAGCATCTACCTTTGGCTCGGAGTCCCAGGATCCAGCCCCGCGTCCAGCTCCCTGCTTGGCGGGAAGCCTGCTTCTCGGTCTCTCACTCCCCCTGCTTGTGTTCCCTCTCTAGTTGTGTTTCTCTCTGTCAAATAAATAAAATCTTTAAAAAAAGAAAAAAGCCATTTATTCAAACTATTAACTAATTAAAGATCATTTTTACTAGGATAGAAAGAAACTTTTAATGTTTATTGATTGTATTAAAATCTTTTTAATATAACTTATTGAAATAAATGTAAAGACATATTATTTTCTCTGTAATAATGTCCCTTTATTGTTTTATAATTTAGAAGTTGCAGCAAATATTTTAACATATCATGTGACTATAAAATCATATTATTTAGCTTATATTTAATTTCATTTAAAAAATTCTATATACATTTTAATAGAGTATTGTTATAAGAAAGCCATTTCTAGATCATTCCTATATCAAGATGATTCCACCATTTCCTGGTGTGAGTTTCTGGAGTAAACATTTTTTTCTGTGGTGTGACATAAATATAGAAGATGATTATAAAAAAAGTACCATACTTAGTGAATTGGTACTAACGACATTAAATATCCTTTGAACTATGATACTTCTTTTTTTAATATTTTATTTATTTATTTGTCAGAGAGAAACACAGCAAGAGAGGGAACACAAGCAGGTGGAGTGAGAGAGGGAGAAGCAAGGTTCCTGCCAATCAGGGAGCCCGAGACAACTCGATCCCAGGATTCCGGGATCATGACCTGAGCCCAAGGCAGATGCTTTACGACTGAGCCACCCAGGTGCTCATGAATTCTGATACTTCTAAAATGGTTTCTTTAACTCTTTTTGTAACATTTAATTATAAAAGCAGGCCTATAAACTTTAGTAAGATAGAGGAGAAAACAATTTTGCTTTTTTTTCCCCTTATGTAGCAGAAAATAAGTGAATAAAAGATCTGTTTCAAAGTTGAAAGTATTATTTAGATGCCACAATTTTTTTTAAAAAACATATAATGTATTATTTGCTTCAGGGGTACAGGTCTGTGAATCATCATTCCCACACAATTCACAGCACTCACCAACGTCCATCACCCAACCACCCAGCCACCCTATCCCTGCCCCCCCAAGCAGCCCTGTTTGTTTCCTGAGATTAAGAGTCTATTATGGTTTTGTCTCCCTCCAAGTCCCATTTTGTTTCATTTTTCCCTCTCTTCCCCCCATGAACCCTCTCCCTGCCTCTCAAATTCCTAATATCAGGGAGATCATGTGATAATTGTCTTTCTCTGATTGACTTATTTTGCTTAGGATACTACTCTCTAGTGCCATCCACAGTTGTTGCAAATGGCAAGATTTCATGGTTTTTTATGGCTGCACAGTGTTTGATTGTGTGTGTGTGTGGATAGATGATAGATAGATAGATAGATAGATAGATAGATAGATAGATAGATAGATAGATAGAACTCACATCTTCTTTATCCATTCATCTTTTAATGGACATCTAGGCTCTATCCATAGTTTGGCTGCTGTGGACATTGCTGCTATAAACATTCAGGTATACGTGCCCCTTCAGATCACTACATTTGTATCTTTAGGATAAATACCCAGTAGTGCAATTGCTGGCTTGTAGGGTAGCTCTATTTTCAACCTTTTGAGGAACCTCCATACTGTTTTCCAGAATGGCTGCACCAGCTTGCATTCCCAGCAAGAGTGTAAGAGGGTTTCCTTTTTTCTGTGGATGCCACAAACCCTTAACTTACTAGTGTTTTCTAGTATATCTTTGGATATGTGTAAACATTTTCAGGTCCTCTCTACTGATTATGCTCGTATATATATTTGTTCCATTATTAAACATAGATTTATTGGACAGCAACTATTGGCCAGACCACTGGGACATAACAGTCACCCAGGCAGAAGTCCTTTTGTCATGGTTCTAATATTTTAGTTGTAGAGAACAGTTAAAATAAAGAAGGAAAAAAAAAAGCAGATAATATGTTAGATGAGAGCAGGTCTTATGAAACACTATAAAAGATATAAATGGGGATAGGAAGTGGTGGGGAGGCTGAAATGTAAAATGAGAAGGTCACAGTTGGCTTCTCTGTGTAAAAAAGAAGGCAAAAAAAAAAAAGAGCTCTGTGCCAGTCTGGAAACACTTTATATAAATTTTATCATTTACCAGACACTAAATAATACCTTGCATCCACGAACACATTTAATTCTCACATTCAGCTTGTGAGCTAGGTAATTTTACACATGAGGAAACTGAGGCACAGAGAGGACTGCTGTTTGTCTGATGTCATAGGCTATTAACAAGATTAAACCCAGGCCGCTGTTTCCAGATTCTGTATTTAAACAAGACCAAAACGTGCCAGGTATGGGAAAACACAAGGGCAAACGTCTGAGATGTGCAGGTGTTTCATGTGTTGGTAAAGCAGCCCTGAGGGCAGCATGGGTGGATGGCGTTGGCAGGGTGGAGGAAGGAGGGGGGATAAGGTGAGGAGGGAGAGGAAGGTGGGTGGGATGCAACCAGACAGGACCTTGTGGATATAAGGACTGTGTGAGAGGCAGTCATTTAAGGTTTGATAATGAGGATCTCTGCTATGAACTTGGTTCATGTGTACGCTTTCAAAGACATTTCAGAGGGCAGGGGAAAATGGCAAGGAAACAGTAATACATCAAAAAGAAAGGCGAGGAGGAGGCTGGGTGGCTCAGTTGGTCAAGTCACTGATTCTTGATTTTGGATCAGGTCATGATCTCAGAGTCCTGGAATTGAGCCTCAAGTGAGGCTCCATTCTCAGTGGGGATTCTGCTTGAGGATTCTCTCTCTCCCTCTGCCCCTCACCTACCCCCCTGCCCCCCCACACACACAGACACTGTCTCTCAAATAAATAAGCCTTAAAAAAAAAAAAGGAAAATGCTTAGGCTAAATTTTGCGATCATAATGTACCTTTTAAATATCACCCCAATACATCCCTATTCTCCTTATTCTGTTCTTTTTTTCTTCAGTATACTTACCACTGTCTAATGTAACAATTATGTTTTCAATTTTTCAATAGATTTTATTTTTATTTATTTTATTTTATTTTTTATTTTTTTAAAGAATTTTATTTATTTGACAGAGAGAAACACAGCCAGAGAGGGAAAACCAGGGGGAGTGAGAGGGGGTGAAGCAGGCTTCCCGTGGAGGTGGGACTTGATCCCTGGTCTCCGGGATCATGACCTGAGCCCAAGGCAGTCGCTTCATCAACTGAGCCACCCAGGCGCCCCAATAGATTTTATTTTTAAGACAGTTTTACATCCACAGCAAAATTAAATGGAAACTACATAGAATTCTTATGTACCCCTTCTATAGCCTGCACCATTGTTAATATCCCCACACCATAAGGTACATTGGTTACAACTGATTAACCTGATTGACACATTGTTGTTAACATATGTGAACAGTTTATACTGGGATGATATTTTATTCTTTATCTCCTGACCAGAGCCCATCTGGTTCACTGCCTTATCTACAGTGCCTGGAAAATCACTTCTCAAATAAGTGATACTCAAAAATTACTTAGGAATTAACTACTTAATTCAAACCAGACCTTTGTTACCAGGATAGATCACTGAACCGTGGGCACTAAAGGAAAAGAAATCCTGCAAGACCCAGTGGCTGCTGTAAGCCAGTCATGTTTCTGGAGACATCTAGAGGGTCACAGAAGAAGAAAGCAGTAAAGATGCATCCTCAAGTTATGTGTTAGTATCTAGTAGACTGGCTGTCACTCTAGAAGTTAGAACTTGTGTCAGCTCTCTCAATCTCAATATTTTGGTTTGATGGCAAGCAATGAATTGTTCAATCTCAAGCCCTAGAATATTCATTGGCCATATAAATTTAGCCATGGGGGCGCCTGGGTGGCTCAGTCATTAAGCATCTGCTTTCGGCTCAGGTCACGATCCCAGAGTCCCAGATCCAGCCCCATATCGGCTCCCTGCTCTGCGGGAGGCCTGCTTCTCCCTCTCTCACTCCCCCTGCTTGTGTTCCCTCTCTAGCTGTTTCTCTCTGTCAAATAAATAAAAACATCTTTTAAAAAGTAAAAAAAAATAAATTCTCGGTGTGTTAACACACTCATTTCTAACATTCATTTTTTATACTTCCTATAGATGTTGCAGTTGCACACCTTAGATTTTCTGGGACCCTCCTGGCACTAAATAACCACCTCCTGTGCTCTTAAATATGTCAGTACTTGTTGGAACCTGCATGCTAATTTTTTTCTCCTGAAATTAGGTCACTACACAAATAGAGGCACAATCTCAATGTCTGAGAATGTCTTGCTCCTTCATTATCACCAACAAACTTTGGTCAGACAGTGACTCTCAGGCAGGAGAGGAACTGGTAGCCTATTGTCCTGAAAGAATTTATTTAGATTCCAAATGCTTTTCACACAGAGGGGGGATTTCCTAGGCATCTGGAAAATCTACCTCTGTTATTTGGCATACTTTTCCTGTAATACTTTTACAAGCTGTAACTGCTCCGGGTGAAAATATTTCTTAATCACCATTACATGCTTTCTATTAGAAGGTCTACAATATTCGTTGCCACTGTTAATAAAATAATCGAGAGAAATAATTCAGAAAACTGAAATTAGCATACTCAGTAAAAAGACAAGGAAATCATTTGTATGTATTAAAAGAAAAATACAGATCCCTTCTTAAGTGGCTTGCTTTTAAAGATGTGTTCCATACTATCTTTGCTTATACAACTATTTTAGTCTTAATTGTTTTTCAGAGTAAAAACGAAACCGACTAGGTGAAGCAGATAGTAAACTAGAGAGCTTTGAGGGAAGAAAAACTTATAGGACTCTCTAAAAAGTAAAATAAACTCTATAATATCAAGATCAGATTGTTGATTTAATGGTAAATCCTAGAGTATTTAATTCCTCATTAAATTTGAATTTACATTTTTATGGTCTTGGAGGTCATAATTTATTTATGCTGAAGTGTTCGTTTCCCTAAATTGCAGTTCTGTTCTTTCAGGCATAACGATTTGAAAATGCATTTCCAACTGTTTTTATCAGTGCTGAGATTTATTTTTTATTATTACTGTTAGTTATTCCGTCAAGTCTAGAAAGATTCTTTGAGCCACACAAGTCTGGTTCTTATTGTGACACACATACTTCAGATGTATTTGTATATTCATGGCACATTACAGGAGTTATAAACCTGAAGAACTTGGGAACATAAAGGGCTTATTCAATGCAAAGTCATTATTTTACCAATGCAGACGCAAAGCACTAGAACAGAAGATCATTGCCAAGGGGCAGGTAGCTAGTGAGAACATGGAGTAGGAGTATAACCTAAGTCTCGAACTCTGAGGCCAGTTCCCTGACGCCACAAGGTTGTATTTCCAATGACTGTCGCCATACTTCCGATACTTATTTCTCTGGTATACAGCAGGGGTCACAGTTTTTTTCCTTTGAAATGGCAGGTAGTAAAAGTTTTAAGCTTGAGAACCATACAACCTTTGTCACAAGCCTTCATTTCTGTAGCTGTAGCATAAAAGCAGCCATAGACAACGCACACAAAAAATGAGTAGGGCTGTGTTCCAATAGAACTTTATAAAAAATAAAGTTCGAGGGATGCCTGGGTGGCTCAGTCAGTTAAGCATCTGCCTTCAGCTCAGGTCATGATGCCAGGGTCCTGCGATCAAGTCCTGCATTGGGCTCCTTGCTCAGTGGGGAACCTGCTTCTCCCTTTGCCTGCTGCTCCCCCAGCTTGTGTGCGCTCTCTCTCTCTCTCTCTCTCTCTCTCTCTCTCTCTCTGACAAATAAATAAACAAATAAATGAATAATCTTTACAATAGCAAGGGCTGGTTCTATTAGAAAATTTTAAAAATTCAAATTTCCTATAATGTTCATGTATTACAAAATGGTATTCTTTTGAGTTGTCTCAACTACCTGACAATACAGACACTATTATGAATTCACAGACTGTTCAAAAATAAGCCATGGGCCAGATTTGGTCCTTGGACCTTGGTTTGCCAAGCCCTGATATAGAGCAAAGGTAGGGATGTTTCCCTTTCTTTCTTTATTTTTTGTAGTTTCAAGTTTTTATTCAACTTCCAGTTAGTGGGCACCTGGGTGGCTCAATGGGTTAAAGCCTCTGCCTTCGGCTCAGGTCATGGTCTCTGGGTCCTGGGATCGAGGCCTGCATCAGGCTCTCTGCTCAACAGGGAGCCTGCTTCCTCCTCTCTCTCTACCTGCCTCTCTGCCTACTTGTGATCTCTCTCTGTGTCAAATAAATAAATAAATAATTTAAAAAAAATTAAATTCCAGTTAGTTAACATACATGTAGTATTAGTTTCAGGTGTAGAATTTAGTGGATTCATCACTTACATAATACACCCGGTCCTCATCAAAAGTGCCCTCCTCATTACCCATTCATTTAACTCATCTCTTCACCCATGTCCCCTCCAGCAACCCTCTGTTAATTCTCCACAGTTGAGAGTCTGTTTCTTGGTTTCCTTCTCTCATTTTCCCCCATGTTCAATTGTTTTCTTTCTTAAATTCCACATGTGACTGAAACCATATGGTATTTGTCTCCCCCTGACTGACCTATTTCTCTTAGGATAATACACCCTAGCTCCATCCATATTGTTGCAAATGGCAAGATTTCATTTGATGGCTGAGTAATAGCCCATTGTGTAGGGATGTTTTAAATTATGTTGCCTATAATCTGTAGACAAACTAGACATCCACTGAGAAAATTTTAAATATCCATTCAAATTTAGGTCATACTTTTAAATTGCTAATTTTACTAATACACATGTTAATATAGTGATAGCTATAAATTTAATTGATAAACATAAATATACACATTTATTGAAAGTTTGCTGAATTATTTTTAATAAATAAGGAGTTGCAATAAAAATCATTTAAAATCTACTGATCCAAAACAAAACAAATGACCAAAGGGGAAAAAAGAGAGAGAGAGAGGCAAATCAAGAAACATACTCTTATTATGGAAAACAAATTAATGAAAAAAGAAAAAAAAAGAAAAAGAAAACAAGGTGATGGTTACCAGATGGAAGGTGGTAGAGGAATGGGGACCAAGGAGAGCACTGTGAGGAGCACCGGGTAATGTGTGGAAGTGTTGAACGACTGTATTATACACCTGAAACTAATATTATACTGCATATTAACTGGAATTTAAATTAAAATATGTTGGGGCGCCTGGATGGCTCATAGGGTTAAGCCCCTGCCTTTGGCTCAGGTCATGACCTCAGGGTCCTGGGATGGAGTCCTTTATCAGGCTCTCTGCTTATCAGGGAGCCTTCTTCCCCCTCTTTCTCTGCCTGCCTCTCTGTCTACTTGTGATCTCTCTCTCTATGTCCAATAAATAAATAAATCTTTTTTTAAAAAGTTTAAATTAAAAAATGTTTAAAAATAAATAAACAAAATCCACTGGTCCAGATAAGAGTAATCCGAAACTACCAAGGGAAATTTAATAAGAATATGCATATATAGGGGCGCCTGGGTGGCTCAGTTGGTTAAGCGGCTGCCTTCCTCTCAGGTCATGATCCTGGAGACCCGGGATCAAGCCCCACATCGGGCTCCCTGCTCGGCAGCGGGAGACCTGCTTCTCCCTCTCTCACTCCCCCTGCTTGTGTTCCCTCTCTAGCTGTGTTTCTGTCAAATACAATTTAAAAAAAAATCTTTAAAAAAAAAGAATATGCATATATAATCTTGCACAAGTACAGGATGGGAATTCTCTGATATATAAAATATAGTTAATTATACTACTCCACAAAGTTGTGTCAATTAAATAAAGTGTTAGAGGCCAAGCGCCAGTATGGTGCTTGGGACTTACTAGATACTAAATAATAATTAGTACTATGTCATGTGACAACAGTTCAGGAGTGAAAAGTAAATATGCAGCCAGACATAATATAAAAAGACTGAATTAACCTTTAAGAAAATACTGAAAAATAGTAACACATTTACTTCACACCTTATAATGCTTTAGAATTTTCAAAGCACTTGCCATTGTATTTATTGTAAATTTGGTCTTCGAACTTCCATTGGTTAAGGGAAATGATAAACCATCGTTATACTTTTAGCTTGTTCCCCACTCATTACTGACAGGAATATTGAGAACCTGAGCACCAACAGGAGACTGAGTCTTCTGTTACTTAATAACTTTCGAAGGCATTAAGGGACCTGAGGATGCTTGACCTCACAAAGTTGTAGGGGAGAGGGGATGATTCTAAAAGATTTTCAAGATTTGCCACATGGGAGAGAGCACACAGATGGATTACGTTATTACTCTGAAGAGAGAACTGGAACCAAAAGGAAACAGCTTTAGGCAAAATGCAAAGAAGGATTTGTAATGTTGGGATAGTATAACTATAGATTTGTCGATCCTGGATAGAATGAGTTTTTCTAGAACCTGTAAACCACCTGTTAAACAGGAGATTCTCATGAAAGAAGTAAAGTTGTACTGGGTTTTTTTATGGGCCTGTCTATCCCTAAAACAAACAAACAAAAAAGAAATCTACTGCTGTTACTAATCCTGTGTATTTTTAAGATCATGGGTTATAAAATTCTCTTAAAGAGACACTGACTTAATGTACGTATAATATTATTATGATTTTTAAACATTTTGCTTGAATATTCTGGCTTAATATAACTCTTGGTTTTACTCTGACTCAAAAATTCTGCCAGTCTCTGAACAAATCATGGTAAACAGATTTAAAATGTCTTTCACTTTAAACTTTTAAATTGTTTCTGTGCTTAAGATTGACAAGTAGGCAAAATAAGATTGTTTTCTTATGAATTTTCTTACTAGAGCTGCCAAATGTCCTTTTAAAATACCATTTTTCAAAAGATGGTGATATAAATTGGGGCATATCACAGAAGGAGCCTATGCATATTCATATAGGTGATGCTACTTTTATGGGACATTTGCACTTAAAGTAAGGCCTGTGCCAGGTCTAACTCCTTTGATCTCAAAAAATATACAATGCAGCTTTCGCTTTATAAAAGGGAGACTGTGATAGTTAATCCACCAGCTTTTGATACACAGACAGGCAACACATTTAACCAATATACCCTATTTTAAATATTTGGCACAATTTGGATTAAATGTGTTCTGTAAATGTTCTTAATTGTGCAAATGATCTAACAAATCTAACAGAACAATAAACCTTTCTCAGTGGCTTTCTCATTAGGTCTACATTTGTTTAGATGGATTTATTATATTACATCGTTCTAGCCTACCGATGCAAATGAAAATATGAGCAGATCTATGATACTCAGTTTCATGCAGGGCTGTGTTATTTTCATTGGTGTGTTCCTGGCAGGAACTGAAAAGAAGCAGATTTTGTCTGTTGGTTTTTGGCTGTCATATGAATCATTCCCAAAGAATGAGCCCTTAGCTAAGGATTGGTGAGGACTAGAGAGTGGATCCTGGGGACTCTGCTTTCTCCTTTACCTTTTCACTGTGAAATTTATTGCTTGCTACACAAAAAAGTAGCAAATGGTGATTTATTTCCACAGGATAGAGGACATTACATATTTTCCTGTTCTCCAGCCATATTTTTAAAATTTATTTTGAGAAATCCATCTTTAGTTATAAAATATTGATTAGTGGCAATGGCACATGTTTGTGTGATTTGAGGATGATGACAAAGCTGAGGAATTCAGGAGCTCTCTTTAAGTTTAAAATGAAATCAGACAGTCCAAGTACATTAACTACTTCGTAATGAATGCTTGGTATGTTTTCTCCAAAATGTATGCCATATTAAAATAATTTTTAAGAGAAAATAATTTATATTTAAATGTATATTTTTTGAGAAAATATTTGATTGCCAAAATTAATTTTCATGTTTATATATTTTATATTTGTATATATTTTATATTTAATGCTAACAATTTTGGTCACTTTTATTTTTGAGACTATAGTATTTCTCTTAGAATGAAATAAGTGAAATTAATCTTTAGAACACTACATCAAAAACTAATGAAGTAGTCTTTGCTGGCTAATTGAGCATAATAATAAAAATAAATAAATAAGAACGAAATAAGTGACAACTTTTCAAAGAAAACAAATACAAGTCTTTCTGAAGGAAGGGCTGCAAAATAGTCCTCCAATGCATCATGTATTTGATACATTCAATTTCATGGTGGTAAGATTGTCTTTCTTAAAAATTCCTACTTGCTGCATTTCTTTGTCTATCCTTTATAAGTAATGTAAATAAAGTTTCTAGCTACTTTTAAAAATATTTTATTTATTTATTTACTTGTTTACTTGGGTGGGGAGGGGCAGCAGGAGAGAGAGAGAGAGAGAGAGAGAGAGAGAGAGAGAATCTCCAGCGGATTCTAGAGTGAGCATGGAGCCCCATGTGGGTCTACATCCCATAACCCTGAGATCATGGCCTGAGTGGAAATCAGGAGTCGTATGCTCAATGGACTGAGCCATCCAGGCTCCCCTGTTTCTAGCTTCTTAATGTTAATTATGTATTAAATACTGTACATAAAGGAACTTGTTTGAACAACACAGTGATCCTCTACTAAAGAAGAACAGGAGGCTCAGAGAGGTTAAGTGGCTTGCTAATAATCACACAGACAGTAAACTGGGACTTGAACCAAAGAAATTTGACCCCAAACTTAACACTCTTCACCCCTAAACCATACTGGAATCATGTTGTTAAATTTGTCCTTGGGAGGTATAATCTCATATAATTTCCTTTTATCACAAAATCATGCAATAATCCAAAAAAGTTAAGTAGAATTTAGTTTTAAAGAAGTTCAAATAAATAACCTTTGTTCTCTATAAAGAAGAAAAACAACCTGCAGTCCTCTGTAGGAGGAATACTCAACTTACCTGACACTTCAAGATGATTTTTCTTTTTAGGTTCCTCTCACAGTTATTTCTTAATTCTTTTTTTCTTACATTTTTCAAACATTTGAAACTCCTTCAAATTCCCTTTCATTATGCCAATATTTATATAATTTTTTTAAAAGGAAGATACTGCTTGACAGTAAGAAAATATTACTTTATCTGAGTAAGAATGGTTTTATATATTATCATGATTCATTAATGTGGTTCATTGTACTTTCTCCAAAGCACTATGTTATACTCATCTTTTTTGGGAAGGGTGGAAGATGAAACAAAAAAAAGTGTGGGGATACTCCCTGAGCTTATTTGAGGCATCCTATTGGATTTACCAAACCTGGCTATTCAAGCAGCATTTTAAGAATTTGAAATTAGGGCCCTATAGGCCCAGGGAAAGATTAAAATATTGTAATGCCCAACTCTGTACATTCAATTAAAAATTACCTTTGAGAGGCGCCTGGGTGGCTCAGTTGGTTAAGCGACTGCCTTCGGCTCAGGTCATGATCCTGGAGCCCCGGAATCAAGCCCCACAAGCTCCCTGCTCAGTGGGAAGCCTGCTTCTCTCTCTCTCACTCCCTCTGCTTGTGTTCCCTCTCTCGCTGTGTTTTTTTCTGTCAAATAAATAAAATATCTTTTAAAAAATTACCTTTGAACAGATCAAAGCAATAATAATTATTAAGTGTGTAGAATTTCTGGAATCTACACAGACATTCTCATTTGATTCACACAAGTGATCTAAGGAGTAATCAAGAACAGTGGTCTTGGGGCGCCTGGGTGGCTCAGTTGGTTAAGCGACTGCCTTCGGCTCAGGTCATGATCCCAGAGACCCGAGATTGAGCCCCACATCAGGCACCCTGCTCTGCGGGAAGCCTGCTTCTCCCTCTCTCACTCCCCCTGCTTGTGTTCCCTCTCTAGCTGTGTTTCTCTCTGTCAAATAAATAAATAAAATCTGTAAAACAACAACAAAAAACAACAAAAAAAAACAGTGGTTTCAACAGTTCTGCCTTATAAGGGGGTACTCTGTCTGTCCACTTTTTACTCTCCCCACAGTGACCACACATACCCACACCACCATCAATTCTCAAGTCCCTGATACTTTCCTGTCTGATCTCCCTACATGTACTCTTGTCTCCCTGAAAACCATTTTCTACACAGAAACCAATCGTGATCTTTTCAGAAGTGTAAATCAGAATACCTAACTCATCACTTCAACCCCTCTGGAATTTCCCATTGAACAAACATGGAAATTTACAGGTTTTAACTTGGACTACAAGCAGTGCATACAACATGATCCTGACTTCCATTCCGGTTTTACCTGGTACTGTTCCCGCTCATGTTCACTATGCCCTGGCTCTGGCCATTTCTCTCTTTCCAACACTCAGAACTACCTTGAGGCTTCAGCACTTGTTCTCCCACATGGGAAGCCTTCCCCTGGAACTCTCATCACTCAGGTCTCAAATTTAGTGTCACCGCTGAGGGAGGCTCCTTTGCCCTCCAGCACTTAAAATAGTGTTCTTGGAACACCTGGGTGGCTCAGTCAGTTAAGTGGTTGCCTTTGGCTCAGGTCATGATCTCAGGTTTGATCCTGGGATCAAACCCCTGCATCTCATCAGGCTCCCTGCTCAGTTCCTTGGGGAGCCTGCTTCTCCCTTTCTCTCTGCCCCTCCCCCTACTTGTGCACACTAGCTCACATAAATAAATAAAATCTTTTAAAAGGAATAAAACAGTTATTCTTTCTTCCACTTGCCAACTCAGACATCCTAGGATTTTGAGATCTTAGAGTGTTACCACTTTCTGCAGACATTTTCTTTATATGTTGCAGCTTTGGATGGTGGTGGTGGCAGCAGGGCGGGGGGCAGGGGGGGTCATTCCATTCTATAAGAGTTTTCCATCTATCTCTATTAGACTGGAAATGTGCTCTCTGATTTGTTGTTAACGTTTCAGTGCCCAGCAGAACATAGGTGCTAAATAAATATTGAGTGAACAGAACTATTGAATCCTCTCCATTTCAAAAGTCTCCAGATTAATTTCTGTAAAGTTTCAGGACAGGCATTATCAAAGTGGGGAAATGTCAAAATTGTTTTTTACCTAAAGATTGATGGCCTATGTGAGGCCAGGCTGAGAAGAGGACAAGGCTGGTTGTCGTCAGGTTTGTTTTTTTTTTTCCCATTTTTTTTTATTGGTTTGGTTATTTAGGCAGCATCTGTTTGAATTTCATAGTTGAGAAAACAATAATGTCCTTTCTAGTGCTGGACTTTTCACACGTGTGCAGATTTTGTAGGAACTTGTCTTCTCAGAAGAATTATGGTGGTTGGGCAAGTGCTGGGGGATTTACCAAAGCAATAAACAGATTAACACTGCGGTAGGGGCACACGTCTGTACTACTCAGTTCAGAAAAATGCATAATTTGGAACTTGAACAACCTCTCCCTATAACACTGGCTGGCTATTGCACTGACATCTGGGCTTTCTTAATAGAAGATCTTGAATTTCCTACAGGTTTATCCTAAAAATGGTTATTAAGAAAGGATTGCTCTTTCTAGATCAAAATGTATGGCCTTTCTAAACTCACAAATGATGGCCAGTTCTGTATTGATTGACAGTGGGATAATCTGAACCTTACATATCATACGGTGCCACTCTTTACAAATGGTATTTAACAGTCTCATTTGTGCTCTGACTTTAGAATTGATGATATAATTAGTAAATATATGCATGGACAGATGCATGCATAGATAACTTTCCATGGAAATGAATGCTTAATAAACTAATGGTATGTTTAATTCATCATTTTAATTTGAAATTAGTACAGAAATACCACCTCAAAAAATGACAAGCTATACCAACTTTAAAATCACTAGAATATAAAGCATGCAGACGTACAGGCAGGACATTACAAATATGCCAGACACAGACGTCTAAAATTATAATTGAAGGGCATCCTAAAGCAAAGTGACCAAATTTTTCCCTCCTCATCTCATTTACCCCAGTTTGAATACATTTAAAATAAAAAGAAATTGATGCCAATTTGAAATGCATAAGTACTTCTGCTTGTTTTGTTTTTGCTTTGGGAATTGTTATAAAACAAGAATTATCTTAAATAGTGTATTTTTTATTTCCTTACTTCTATTTCTTTATTCATGAGAGATTGCTTAAGTATCGATATGTCAATGCCCATCTGCAGGGATGTGATTAAAAATATACAAAGTGCTGGGAAAAGTCTGACAGGCAAATGGACCGATATAGGCTAAATGGTCACTATTACTATCCTGCTGTCAGTAAATAGGGAATACACTTTGAGCTGTATTTTTTCGTGATGGGAATGGCTTTTCTGATGATCCCATTTATAATCTCAGACCTAATTTTCTTTGCCAGCAAATGTGGGCATTTGTCAGCAACAGTGTTTCGGTACATGGCCTTTTCTTCTAGTCTACGTGATGCTTTCTCATTCTACAATTCCCCAAGATTCATTTCCAGCATCCTGCCATTCTTGACATATTCCTGGACTTCCACAGTGGGCTCATTGTCTCTTATGATGCCTCCAAAGAGCTCAGCATGTTCGTGGAATTTTAACATGCCACTTTGCACTTGTTAGTTTCCAATTTGGGTTTATGTCTATTCTCCATCTAATTATCAACAAGAGATTTCTGGCCTTCTTTAATCTGAGGGATTTTTCAGGAAGATGACTATCCATGTCATTTGCTTTGCCCCAGTCCTTCACAAAATACTTTGTATTCATGGGGCTTAAGCAGAAACGCCCGAGTACCTGGGTTAAGTTAGATTGATAGCATATTTTGTTCAAGTAAACCACAGTCCCAACAGCTATTAATTCAAATTTTATGCACATTTTCTAAATCAGTGGTTCTCAGACTGTGGTTCCTAGACCAGGAACAGTAGTAGCATCTTGGAACTTTTTAAATGCAAATACTTGGGCCCCAAGTATAACCCATAACACTGCATCTGAAACTCTGGAGCTGGACTCAAAAATCAGATGATTCTGATGTCTCCTGAAGTTGAAACCACGAACCTAAGCTGATCAGAATGACTAATGATGTATATATAGTCAGTATACCAGACTATGCCCACCTGTGGCTTTGGTTTGCATTTACTTAATGCATGTGACTATGCCTGTTAAGGAGAGCATCCCCAAATACCCAGCCCTTCTTTCTCTGCTTGGATCCCCATCAAACAGGAAGCAATACTACTTGAGGAAACAAAATTACAGCTTAAGCTAAATAGAATTTTCCTTGTCTCCAAACTTGCTTACTATGGGGTTCATACCATTCAAGGCTCTAATAACAGTGTTTTTCTTTCAAAGGAGGAAACCTCAGACCTCATCCTCTTGTAGTTCTTGCTGATTTGCAGTTTGCAACTTTGAGTAAAGGAGTGAAGAGAAAAGGAATGGATGTGTCTTGAGTGCCCATTGCATGGTACAAATATATATAAATTATGGTGTCCAGTTGCACATATAAACCAAACTAATTCTCGAAGTAAAAGACTGGTGCTATCATACACAAAAATAAAAATTCAATTGGAGCACAAAAGTTGGTATATGTAAAATACTAGGAACACTGTTTGGTAAAGAGTAAGTGTTCAATAATATTAGCTATTATTATTATAGATCATCTTTCTATTTAGCATAGAATCTAAACTCATAGGAAAAACTTCAGATAAAATCCAAAATAAATACCCCTCTAGCAAAACATATTAGCAATATTTAGCAATTTTTAGTCACTTCTGAACTGAAAAGGAGAAAGAAGAGGAAAAAAAAGAAAAGAAAGGCTGTATTTGGGCACCTGGGTGGCTCGGTGGGTTAAAGCCTCCGCCTTCAGCTCAGGTCATGATCTCAGGGTCCTGGGATGATGGAGTCCTGCATCGGGCTCTCTGCTCAGCAGGGAGCCTGCTTCCTCTGCTCTCTCTGCCTACTTGTGATCTCTCTCTCTGTCAAATAAATAAATAAAATCTTAAAAAAAAAAAAAAAGAAAGGCTGTATTTATTCTGTTCTCACTTCAGTTAACATTGCGAATTGACCTATAACAGAAGAATGAAAATGGGCATTAATTTGCAAGTGGCAAAGTGAAAGCTTCTAAACATTCCTGTTTGGGAGGCTAGAGTTTAACAAGTAGTCACATATTTGACTGGAGAACAATCCTGAAGTGTAACTTAATCAACATCTTTACCTTAATTCTTGTAATAGTTTTTACACAGAGAATTTCAATTTTCAGCTTCAAAACCCAGATATCTTATGCGGTAGCAGATATAAGCAACTTAAATCATGGAGCTTAAATTTTATAATCATGTGAACAACTTTGCATGAAGCTCACAGTCTTCAAAATCCTATTGTGTCTTGTCTATAGAACACAAGTCCTTTAGGGACAATACTTTATTTTGTGATATCCATCATGTCTCCAGTACCTAGAAAAGTGTGTGACACATAATAGATTTCAAAAATATTTGAAAAATAATTAATTCATTTAGTGAAAGAATTTGTGTGAACCTCTGTTATTGTTATGACAGAGTAAAGTTTTTTTTTTAATTTTCAAGGATATGTTTATACTTTATAATCCAGTGTGTTGTGAGATTTAAAACTTTTAAGAAAATTTTAAGAAAACTGCACCACATATCTACTTTAATATTTTTGAAAGTATGATATTATGATTTCCAATAAGATTAAAAATATCACTAGGGGGCCTGAGTGGCTCAGTCAGTTAAGCCACTGCCTTCAGCTTGGGTCATGATCCCAGGGTGCTGGGATCGAGTCCCACATTGGGCTCCCAGCTCAGTGGAGAACCTGCTTCTCCCTCTCCGTTTGCTTGCTGTTCTGTCTACTTGTGCTCTCTCTGTATCTCTGTCAAATAAATAAAATCTTAAAATAAACAAGAGTAAAAATATCACTCTTTTTTTTTTAGAGAATGAAATAGTACATTGCCTCTCCTTTCCTCCCATTGCATACATTTCCTTTTATGTCTTAAATTTAAAACTTCCCTCAACTTAGGGTACCGGGATCATGAAAAGTAGACAGATATGTAACCAAGAAAAAAAATGGTAAAATCTTAGTCTGCTACTATAAGCAGGAACATATGTAAGCCTGTGTCCTCATATGTAAAGTAGGAATGATAATGAGAATCTTGCTCTGTTATTTTATTTTTTTACATTTTTTTAAAGATTTTATTTATTTATTTGACAGAGAGAAACACAGCGAGAGAGGGAACACAAACAGGGGGAGTGACAGAGGGAGAAACAGGCTTCCCGCCAAGCAGGGAGCCCCATGTGGGGCTTGATCCCCGGTCTCCGGGATCATGACCTGAGCCAAAGGCAGCCGCTTAACCAACTGAGCCACCCATGTGCTCCTTGCTCTGTTATTTTAAAGATTGAATAGAAGCAAGTATGAAAGCATCAATGTTAAATGTAGTTTTATTTATATAATATAATAACAATATAGTTTAATATAATATGTATAAAAATAAAATATTAAAACAGAAGTTTCTACTGTGGTTAAGCCTATATTAGAAGTTTAAGCCATTGTTTCTGTCTTAACTTACAGAGGATATAAAGAAACTTTAAATGAATCTGAGATAAGGAAAGTACTTTTAATATTAAGTGAAAGAAGTCAAAAGGTACAAATTTATAAATCAATATTTACAAATAAATAAATATTTATTTAATTTATAAAATAAATATTTACTTATTTATAAAAATTTTGCTTATTTATAAAATAAATTTAATTATTTATAAACTATATTTATGTATTTCTAATATATCTGTATTATATATGACATAACATATATTACAATGTAATATAAATATAAATACATTTACTATATTTACCATGCAGTAAAAATATACTTACTATAAAATAAATAACTTCTTTATAAAATAAATTAACTTATTTATAAAATAAAGAAGTCATAGAGATGTGATGTGCAGCCTGGTGACTATAGTTAATAATTATTGTATATTTGAAAGTTGCTAAAAGAGATCTTAAAAGGTCTCATCACAAGAAAAAAAAAAGCTATCACTGTGTATGGTGACAGATGGTTAACTAAACAAAAACTAATAAAAATTTTAAAATAAATATGTCATATTCAGTAATCTTAGAATATTACATGTGTCTCTCCATGAGACTGATAAACTATTCCAAAGGTAGAAAATATACTAAGGGTCTACCATGGTTACATACCTTATCAGCTCTTGACTTTGCACAAGTCATTTAACATCTCTGAGACTCAGTTTGTCATATAAACAAAGAATACCAAAAGCTACCTTATACAGTTGCTGGAAGGATTAAAACTACTATTTGGGGCGCCTGGGTGGCTCAGTGGGTTAAAGCCTCTACCTTGGCTCAGGTCATGATCTCAGGGTCCTGGGATTGGGCTCTCTGCTCTGCGGGGGGCCTGCTTCCTCCTCTCTGCCTGCTTCTCTGACTCCTTGTGATCTCTCTCTCTCTCTGTCAAATAAATAAAATCTTTAAAAACAAAACAAAACAAAAAAACTACTGTCTGGAGAACACTTTGCATTCATTCAGTGATAAGTCTTATTAACTCTTTATTTAAGTACTTACAGACAAAACTTTATGGTAGGCATTTGGTTTTCTTTTGACTATACTCTGAATTTCATGTCTGCCGTAATTACAATAACAGAAAAAGACAATCTCGATCTTAATATTAGAACTTCAGCATTTTAAGGCATTAAGTGTATTAAAAATCACTTAATATTTTAATATTATATTAAATATAAATTATTTCTATAATTTAATAATTTAAATATAATTTAATTTATTTTCCCCATGTTCCTCACTTTCTCACTAGATCCCATTTCCTTTTTGGTAATATTCTGACAATTCTCCCCATTCCATCACCTGCATCATCAAAATTTTCTTCTCAGAGCGCCTGGGTGGCTCAGTGGGTTAAAGCCCCTGCCTTCGGCTCAGGTCATGATCTCAGGGTTCTGGGATCGAGACCCACATCAGGCTCTCTGCTCGGCGGGGAGCCTGCTTCCTCCTCTCTCTCTACCTGCCTCTCTGCCTACTTGTGAGCTCTCTGTCAAATAAATAAATAAAGTCTTTAAAAAAATTGTTTTTCTTCTCAGACATCTTAATATGAAAACATGCTTCCCACATACCGTTTTACCCCTATCTTAAACAAACAAGAAAACCTTGTTTTGTTCCACATCTCACTCTAGCCACTATCATTTTCAGCTAAACTTCTTGAAAGAGTGGCGTGCAATTGTTTCCAGATTCCGTATTTTCATTCTTTCTGGAACCCATATTCCAACCAGACTTTTCGCCCTACCATTCTGACACATTTGCTCCCATCAGGAATACCAAAAATCTTTCTATTGCTAAATCAAATCTCATCTTAGATTTAACGTAAACCTTTTCTCAGTCATCATCTTATTTGAAATAGTTGATGACTGTTCTTTTAAACACTTTCTTCACTTGCCTTCTGCTTTTCCTCCAGCTTCTTTCACAACTTTTTCTGTTTTTGTTAACTCCTCTCCCCCCACCCCAGCCTTTAAAATTTCAAGTTCTTCAGGCTCATTCCATGGCAATTTTCTCACCCTATCATCACTCTTTCCAAAATCTAATCCAGACTCAGGACTGTAAATATGATCATTGTATTCGACAAAAGTGTATCTCCAGCCCGAGCCTCTCCTCAGACCTCCAGACATCTAACTATCCACTTGACATCTGCACTTGGAGGATGACAGATATTTACAGTCTAATATATTCCAAGTTGAGTTTCTTTTAATCTCTCTATCTCAAAACTTGAAATGCCATTCTCTTTGTCACTGAGACAAAAAATCAGAGCCAGCCTTGATTACTCTCTTCTTCCCTCCCTTCCCTCCCTTTCTCCCATGTTATGCATCCTATCTGTCAGCAAATTCTGTCTGCTCAGCTTTCAAAATGTATCCAGATCTGGATCATTTTCACTTTCAGTGCCACTGCTATTCTGATTGAGGTCAGCATAATCTCTTTCCTGGTTTATTTCCATTACCAAACTGGTCTCCTGCTTCCATCCTTACTTTTGATATATTTTTCAATACAGTCTGGCATATCTCTTTCAAATGTTGTTGCTTCGTGTCTTTATTCTGTTCAAAACCGCCATAGCCTTCCTATATTCCCAGCTTAAACAATAAAATCTTTACAGTGACCCGTAAGGTCCTATGATCTGTCCCTTACTACCTCTCTATTCTCATCTTTATTCAATGACACCTTCTCAGTAAGGACATTCTTAGCTAGCCTCTCTAAAATTGTATTTGCCAACCCTGTTATTTCCTATTCTTCTTCCTGGTTGAATTAGACTTTTCTCCTTTAGATTCGTCACTATCTAACCTAAAATACATTTTCTTATTTATCTTGTTGCCTGACTTGTTGCCTCCACTAAAATGTAAGCTCTGTGAAGTTGGGGATTTTCTGTATTTTCTGCTCTATTACAGCACCTAGAAGAGTGTGACAAAGAGATGACAAAATTATGGCTGTACTCTTCTTTGTCACAATTAGTGACTCATGCTGCACAATTAGTATTTTGGGGGAATAAATGAGCAGATTCTTCAGAAGCCTGTATCAGTATCAGTTTTCTTCTCACTGGAAGCCCATTATCCAAATTCAAAATAAAATAGAAAATGTACATCTGAATAGAAACACACACACACACACACACACACACACACACAATCCAAGTATAAATAATATGGCTTCCCCTTTAAGCTTTTATGGGAGAGGATGAGACTTTGTAGGATTGGGAAGTTATAGAAGGACAATCCACAAATTTAAATGTATACAAAATATCAAAGCTTCTTGGCTCTCTATGGCATCAGCCTAAAACCTGAGGTTTGGGCTGTATCTTCTTCTAATTTTAGGTAGAGACAAAAGGAATTAAGACCTTTACAAATAATGTCTGTGAATTTAAGCTGCCAAATTTTACACAGCTCTATAGCCTTATATCTTTTTTTCATGGATCTTTATTTCCTGTCTTCAAGTGTCTAGTTTTCCAAAGTAACTTTAAATAGCCATTATGTGACTCAAAAATGCATACTGCAGATAATATACTGCAAAAACATTTTTTTTTCTTTCTTATTTATCTATTTTTCACTAACTGGTTAGTAACTTAGCAACATGTGAAAACAGTTTTCTCCAGGGCCTATTTCCCACCTATGTATAAATTGGGTTGTCAGAATTTAGTTAAATGGGGCTAAAAGAGGGGCGCCTGGGTGGCTCAGTTGGTTAAGTGACTGCCTTCGGCTCAGGTCATGATCCTGGAGACCCGGGATTGAGCCCCACATCGGGCTCCCTGCTCGGCAGGAGGTCTGCTTCTCCCTCTCTCACTCCCCCTGCTTGTGTTCCCTCTCTGGCTATGTTTCTCTCTGTCAAATAAATAAAATCTTTAAAAAAAAAATGGGGCTAAAAGAGAGAATTGTTTCATCTACATAATGACCATAGGATTCTTTCTATCTCTCTGCACATAACTTATATCTTGGAAAGATTAACCATAGGATTCTTTCTATCTCTCTACACATAATTTGTAATCTCAGAAAGATTAGCCATATGCAATCATTCTGTTGATGGGGACATCAGACATTAAGAAATACTAGAATTTTCTATCATTCTTTTCTATTTGAATTACATAGAAAGGGATTTATAAAGTTTTGGAAGAAAGCTCCCAAAAGCACTAAAAGAAAGAATACAATTTTCTTGGTTTCATACAGTAAATCCCTTTTCTGCAGACAATCCATTGGCCTTAGTCACACAAAAGGTTGCACAGTAAAAGTAGGGATAATAGTTCGTGACATAGAATGGTGCTTTTAAATCTGGACTCTTGTCAAATTGTCTAGTGAAATGGCCTACACAGTATGTAGTGTCTATTTTCTGGAAGTATTTTTTATCTCCTTGGAATATTATTAACACTTTAATTATATGATATTTTTTTCAACGACTGCATTTGGAATACACAAACATTTCTCATAATCCATTCCATTTTAAAAATTAATTCTTGCGGATATAAACAACAGCTTTGGTCTTGTTTAGTGGCTTTCCTCTATTATGTATGTATACATGTAATAGGAAATCTGCTGAAATTAAGTAAGGATGATCATACTCAAATTACTGTAATACTTAAGGGTGGGTATTCTATGTGATTCTTTTTTTCATTTTCTTTTTTTAGATCCCAGTTAGCACAGTTAAAAATGGATGTTAATTGAATGAATGAATTCATGGATACACTTTTACAAATTAGTCTGTAGTAAAGCTGGGGACAGGTTGAGCTATCAGTGTTTCAACATGATTCTAAATTACTCTTATTCCAATTTCAGAAAGGCCTGAACATGCACAAAGGATGATTGATGGTTTGGCCTGAACCATCAGGCCTGGTATAGGTTATTTACATGCAGTAGGTTTGTCTGAGTATATTAGCTTAGCTTTGAAGAAGAGTTACAAAATTGAGTATAAAATCTTTCATTTATATATTTATTCAACAAATAATATTTGAAGAATTGTTATTGGTCAGTAGCTGCTCTGGGCATTAGAATTGACCCCAAGGAACTCATATCCCATTGGGAATATATACAATAAACTAATAAATGAAATATATTATTCCTGGTGGGGATTGTTTCATTGAAATAAATAAAGCAGAGAAATGAAATTTTAAATGGGTCTACATCTAAATATAAAGGTCAAGGAAAACCTCATTCTAGAGATCACAATTGATTTGACAGGAGAATGGAGGGAAGATTGGTCTGTTAGTCCAAATGGGCAATAATGATTATTCAAACCCTGGTTGTGTGAGTGGAAATAGTAAGCAGTGGTTGAATTCGATCAACATTTTAGAAATGAAGTTTATCAGACATAGGATAATATTTCCTAAATAAACTTGGCTGTTCTGGGATTACGGGGAAGGATGTTGGTAAAGGTTTGGGGGGACAAAATTATGTTTTAAATTTAATTTTTCTTTGTGAAAATGAGTGGGAATTTCATAAGTCTCAAGTTAAGAGGGTGAGTTTGAGATGGATATAAGGATTTTTTAAAAAATATTATTATGGTCAATTAGCCAGCATATAGTAATATAGGGATTTGGAGACATTTGTGGATGGTTTCTAAATATGTGTGATCAGGAGAAGGTATCTATTGAGATAGTTTAGATAAAGGACAGTGGATCTGAATCAGCTTTGGAGTCCTGAGGTTTTTGATTATTTAAATAGGGGGTAGGGGAGGAAGTACAAGGAGTATGTGAAATTCAGGCAGTCTGATTAGCAGTAATCATCAAAATGAGTAGCATAAAATATCTAGGTCCTAATCTGGTGTTGATGCTCAGAAGTGGTACTTCAATATGCCATTAAGGGGGTTGGTGGAGGGTTGGAGTGAGGGCATTGGGGAGCTGGGGAATGGAAATAAGTTATGTACTTGTCCTAAATAAGTTGGTGTAATAAGAAGCTTTTCCAGGCTAGGTCTCAGACTCTGAGAAATGAGACTGGAAACCATATTCCCAGATTGGGTTGCAAGTTGGAGACTACACCTCCAAAATAAGGCAGAAAAGTTAGAGATCTGGTGACTGCTTTTCCTCATTGTGAGGTTACTGGTGTTCAGTGAATAAGCCAACCTTACTGAGTCTGGATAAATGACTGCTAGGCTACAACTCTGCAGATTTCCTCTTGGATAATATTGTCAACCTTTAATGTTTCATCTGATTTTGCATATATCAAATATTGATTGAGCTTATGTTCAGAGGATATAACCATGAGCAAAATCAACAACTCTTTGCTTCCATGGGCCTTATCAAACCCATGAAAGGAATAAATAGAATAATTAGACATAGGATTAGCTATGGTGAAGAGAAAAATGTAGAGAAAAATGTGAGATTAATGGCTGGGGAAATGCTATTTTGGGTAAGTAGGTCAGAGAAAGTCTTTCTTGGAAAGTGAGATGTAAACTGGGATTGGTAATAAGAGGTGACAGAGAAAGGCACCCTATAAATATTCAGGGTTCTAGCTCTCCACACAGCGGGAACAGCGAGGGCTACAGTTCTTGGGTTGACATGAACTTGATATGTTTTTGAAATCAAAAGAAGGCGATAAAAGCTTAATGAGCAAGGCGATGGTGGGTATAAAATGAGGCCAACAATGTACTTACATTTTCCCTTTAACAAGTTAATCCTAATAAGTGAGAAAAAAATCATTTTTCTAGCCTTAGAGTTCTAAGATCCAAGCTAAACAAATCTTGCATAAATAAGGCCAGCTCATTAGGTAGAAAGAGTTTCAAATCCTACCTCTGTTATTTCATAACTGGGAGCTTGAGCAATTAATTTAATCATGAATTTTATTTTATTAGATCATTTTATATTGGAATTATGCTATGGACTCCATAGAGTTAAATAGTGGTATATATACCTAATAGAGTTGCTATTGGGATTAAGTTAAATATGTCAAAACACTTTACCTGAATCTAGCATGGTTCAAGTCCACAGTATGTGTTACTGTTATTATTACTGAAGACAAGAAATCTGATATCCCTCAGCTATTACAACTAAATGAGAAATCATATTAATAATAGATAAAGATGTCAATGCCCAGTATTAATTCAATCATCATCAAAATGTTGCCCAGATAGAAAGCAAAATAAATGAGGAAGTCCTGATAGCTGTGAGTCATTAGTCCTGAAACAAGCTTGGCGGATCAAATACAAAAAAATAAATAAATAAATAATAAACAAACAAACAAACAAACAAATAAATAAATAAATGCAGACATTTTCATCTAGTGGCTTCTGGAAACAAATTAAAAATGCCAAAGAAAAAAAAGCCCAATGGATGTCACCACACACTCTGGTCAAGAGCATAAATTCTTCTTTATTTCTCCTATCGGTACAATTGATAACACACGCTGTTACATTTGAAAATGGATTTCGGAACATGGAAGACAATGATTATTTCATAGAGTCTTGTAATACAAACCTAGCAGAATACATGGCATGAGTAAATCAGTCTCCGAAAAACTGCAAACTTGAACTGGTTGTGTAGAATTACGTGGACTGGGAGAGCAAGACAAGCTTATGTGTTTCCAATAGTAGCCCCATGAGCCACTGAGGTTTCCGGTCCCAGCTTCGCCATACCACCAGTGATAAGTGAGGTGCATTATTTGGCTGATCCTATGGAACTGTGGAACATCAAAAGGCCCAGCATCCCAGGAGAGGAAGGTGAGGGGACGTCCTCTGTTACAGCGTGATGAATAAGGTTCTTCCATACCAGCAGCTGCCAAACAGATGAGCAGCTTTAACGGAGTTGGGGGACACAATGCAAGCCGGACCCAGAACTAATCACATCTAATTAAGACAGACATGCTATGGTCCAGTAGTGTTGACAGGGTCGGGATTCCTGTAGCTTTAAATGAGGCATGTTGTAATTGGGATCTAATTGAAAATCTGGAAGTGATACAAAACTTTTATCCTTCAGGGGCTAAGCGGAGGGCTGTTTGGGTCCTGGTGTGCACTTTATTAGACTGTGAATGCTCAATTAGACAGTTATGTACAAAAATTAAGCAAGTAGGACAACAGTTAAATGTGGTTCAAAGGAACACAATTTAAATTCACATCTGTTTAGATATGATTCAGAGTTATACCTGAAATTCATATTCACAATCTGCCTCCATTCATATTTACTATTACTTTATGTATACTCTAGTATATATAAAGTATATATACTTTATTATATATATACGATTATGTTGTGTCTATTATACATGACCAAAAGAAAATGTTTGAACAGTTTCCTAGGTACTATAGGATTCATTAAATGTTCTTGCTTATTTAGAGAGGGACTATTCAAAGTATCTTCTAATAACTATGTAAAAGAGATTCATATTTCACAATCTCATCTAACATTTTCAAATTATCTTTGTCCAATACAGACTGCCCCGACATCAGTCTTAGGCCTTTCCCTTGCACAAATTGCTTAACTAAAAAATATATTTCATACGTTTAGAGTGTGACTTATATTTAAGTTCATTATAGTCCCTTTAGCAGTGAGTTACCCCTCTTTTGCTTGCTGCCACACAGGCCGATAAACCTTAACAAACCTCAGTGGATCTGAGTGTTCCCTCTCACAAACTTTCAGGTAGCCCTTTAGACCCCTCTGGTCATTACTTAATTATGGTTGTTTTGTTTTGTTTTGTGTTTGTTTGTTTTTAAGTATTGAATCCCCAGCTTAGAGTTAGGATAGTCCTCCCCCTCCCCTGCCATGGACGTGTTTTAGCTGCATATCTGTCAGGAAATATCTCCTAAAGATATCTCTCAGATTTCAAAGTTGTTCTTTAAATGTGGTACTAACAGCTAAACTTGAATATTTTCCGATTCCTCTTCGATGTTAGGGTTGGTAGTGGATCTGGTTCTCATATAGCAGTCCTCCTGAAAAATTCAAGATCACATCAACTAACTGTGAAATGTCATTTTGTTGATTTGCCTTCTTATCAGTTTTGCAGTTTAATCTCACAGAGGATCAACACCAAATGCTAAATAACAGATTTAGGGACAAATACAATGCTTGCCTTTTCCCTGCGTTCCAGACTCCAT
The DNA here is from genome assembly GCA_004023965.1 of Spilogale gracilis. Taxonomy (NCBI): domain Eukaryota; kingdom Metazoa; phylum Chordata; class Mammalia; order Carnivora; family Mephitidae; genus Spilogale; species Spilogale gracilis. The sequence goes on along the minus strand of PITA01005682.1, from coordinate 28,460 downwards.
TCACATCTCATTTCAGCAGAGGAGACTTCTCAAACTAGAGTATACAAAATACCACTTCAGTCCCTTGCCTGGTCCTGCTTTCTTCCTTTTTGTAAAACTTTCACCAGATGACAAGTATGTTAATAGTTTATCATCCTAATGTCTGTTACATTACATTCCTCCATGAGCAAAGGAATTTCATTTGCCACATTGCCATTTCCATACTAATTCACATAGCACTAGGTGCAGAATAAGCAAACATTTATTGAATGAATGAATAAATGAATGGATGAATGAAAGAAATACAGAGTCAGTGCTTGCCTTTTGTGGTTCATCCTGAAAATTAAATTTGAGCTTGCAGATTTACATTTTCAACACAAATAAATGTGCAAGTCTTCCATGCTTAAATGATTTCATTGTTGTCCCAGCTGTAGTTTTCCAACCTAAGTTCTTCAAAGTGTGGAGTGATTTGGTGTGTTGGTTTTATTTATACTTTGAATTTTAATTTTTCCTATAATTGTCCTCTTAACACTGCAAACCAAAAGTATGCAGTTTCTACTTTATCAGTTAATTAGTGTATGCATTCTTCAGTGGGAAAAAAAGCCTTGTTACAATTACTTATAATAAAATAATGCAATACGTTTAAGGAGACAGAACATTTGTTGCTCTTATAACCTGATACAGAGATGGTGTCCTCCATGTAGTGGTTAGCTTCTGGGAATTTGTAGGTGTGAAATTAGCCACAGATTCTAGAAATATTTTACCTATAAAAACGACACTCATTGTTACTAAAAAAAAAAAAATTTATTAAAAAAAGTTCATTTAAATCAGGTTTATTCTTTCAAATATAAGGTTGTGATTGAAAGTACATCTGAACATGGGTTACTTAACATACTTTTTTTTTCTGTTTTTTGTTACTGTGATGTTATTCAGATCAACATAGGCATTACTTCCAAAGTGGATCAATTCACTAAATGGATTTTTCCTAATGCAATTAACCCAAACCAACAAGCAAATCTATTTTATTTCTACTGTCCACTGGCTCTTCTCCTGACATATTACCAAGAGATTCCCTTCCTTTGTGAGTACATCATTGAAATAATTATCAAAAACTACAAGAACCATAACTTTAATAGATAATTTTACAATAATTCTGTGATTTTACCTATTAAAAATAGTTCTAACAAGTTTGGATTTATCAGAGAAATAAACCAAAAGAAATGTTAAGAAATTAAATCACCCATTAAAATCCTGAAATGTAGAGTTTATTTCAATTTGTATTCCAGTGATATTTTAAAGTTACTGCACTATTTTCTGAGTAGTACACTTTAGAGTTGTTTTTACAGAATGGCAGGTTGAATTTCACCAGATGTGAAATCATTTGGTTATGTAAACACATTTTTCCCCCCAAATGCATAGGTTTCTATTTCACTTTAAAAAAAAAAAAAAAGGCCTGCAAATGGATAATGTCTATAGGTTGAACTGGATATCTCAGAGGGGTCCAGAGCTCAGATACATGGAGGTGATTTACAATCCGAGGTAAACAGATTGACTCAGATAACACTGGCTGATCGATGCTCCCCATCTCTCCAGCAGGAAATGTCTTGGGGAGGCAGGGGAATGACTTTTGCAAGCCCTTCTTCAAATTGTGCTTCCCTGACCCCACTCTCCTGAAGAATTAGGAACTAGAGGAATAAAGTTTCTTCTTTCTTTGCAGAACTCTTCCTAGTTTTTCTTTTCTATACATTTCTCCTTCAGAGGAAAAAACAACTGACTGAACCATATGACATATTTACTTTGAATAATCTTTCAGAATAAATGTTGGTCTATCTGTCCCAATAGTACAGGCAAATGTGCAAATACTCCTTGTACATTTTTAGGGGGTGTTGTTAAGTAATTGAAAATGATGTTTGCAATAAAGTTTCCATTTTACCCTTTAATTGGTTCCTAGTAAATGAAAATTGCTTCACTGTTTAACCAATTTTTCCATCCTTTCTGGGGCCTGGTTCAAGAATTTCAAAACTACCTTATCACATAGATGAAATATGTCATTGAATGCTGTGATTGTCCTAGGAATGAAAGAACACTGCACATTGGTATCTTGAGAAGGAAAGAGCTCAAAAACGTTGCTAGCCAGATTAAGGTCTGAGCTTCTGAATTTTAAGGTCGGTTTTATTTGTTTTGTTTATTTACTACCTATCTTCTTCCCCTCCCGACACCACATTCTGTCAAGAAGGTGTAATAGAATTTTTAAAACTCTCATGAAAGAGTCATTTTAAAAAACAGGTTTAAAAAGGCTGGATTGGCAGCGCCTGGGTGGCTCAGTTGGTTAAGCGACTGCCTTCGGCTCAGGTCATGATCCCGGAGAACCGGAATCAAGCCCCACGTTGGGCTCCCTGCTTGGCGGGAAGCCTGCTTCTCCCTCTCTCACTCCCCCTGCTTGTGTTCCCTCTCTCGCTGTGTTTCTCTCTGTCAAATAAATAAATAAAATATTTTTTAAAAAAGGCTGGATTGATGAAAGAAACTGAAAAAAAATGAGTAAACTCATTACAGATATATCTTGTATTATTTTTATGTATTTTGCTATTTGAAAAGTCTATGCAGTATCAACTTGCTTATCCCTCTAAGAAAAACTATCTCAGATTTATATCCTGTTACTAATTTTAAGCATCTGCGTATCTGTTTCAGTAGCCTTTTGGAGACTAAATACTCTGCAAAATTGATTCTGATTTTAACACTTGTTTCCAGCTGCTAGCCTAGGGTTTTTCCATTTTCCCAACTTTCATCTACATAGATTTAAAATTTAACATACAAAGAAATTATTTCTATTTCTTATGAACTAGTAATGCATAATCCCCCCCCCATATTGGCATGAGCATGCTATTTTCATTTCAACCTTAATAGGACAGTTAGTTTCTTTATACTCTTTCACCACTATGGCTGAATTGTGGGTCAAGTTTAACCCTTCTCAGCTGCAGCTTCCTTATGATCTTTCAGTAACAATAATATTCATCTCACAAAATTATATATAAATATATATATGTATATATATATAGGAATAAATGCATTGGAAGCCTCTGAATTTTGAAACAATAAAGTGAAATAAATATTCACTACTACACCATCCAGTCATTCCACTCCTACATATACACCCAACAGAAATGAAAGCATATGTCCACATAAAGACATGTGCTTGGGTGTTCATCACATCTCTAGTTATAATAATCCAAATCTGGAAACCCTTCAAATGTGTATCAACATAAGAATGGATCGAATGTGGCATATTCATACAATGGAATAGTACTCAGTGACTAGAAGGAATGACATCTTCATACACACTAAATTATAGATGAATTTCACAAAATTATTATGATGAGTAAAAGCAGCTGGGAAACAGAGTGGCTAGGTGGCTCAGTCGGTTAAGCAACCATGTCTTGGTTTTGACTCAGGTCGTGATCACAGAGGCACAAGTTTGAGTCCCGTGTGGAGCTGCTGGTCCAGCTCATGCTCAGTAGGAGTCTGCTTAAGTTTCTTTCTCTCTCTGTCTCTGTCTCTGTCTCTGTCTCTCTCCCCCTAAAATACATGAATAAATATTTTTTTAAAAAATATGGGAAAATAATTATATATATATAATTATATATTCTATAATTTAATTTCCATAAATTTCTAGGAATTGCAATTTAATGTAACAGAAAATAGATGGATGGTTGCTTGGGATGGGAAGGGACAAGAGATAGAAAAGGGATACAGAGAAGCACAGAGAAACATTTAGAGGTAAAGGAAATGTTCATTATCTTGATGATGGTGAGAATTTCACAGGTGGATACATATGTCAAAACTTATCAGATTATGGGCTCCTGGGTGGCTCGGTGGGTTAAAGCCTCTGCCTTCAGCTCAGGTCATGATCTCAGGATCCTGGGATCGAGGCCCGCATTGGGCTCTCTGCTTGGTGGGGAGCCTGCTTCCTCCTCTCTCTCTGTCTGCCTCTCTGCCTACTTGTGATCTCTCTCTCTGTCAAATAAAAAAATAAAATGTTTAAAAAAAACCTATCAGATTAAACATTTTAAGTATTATAGGTTATAGCATGTCAACTATACATCAGTAAACCTCCTGGATGATTGTGTATGTGTTTAATGAAAGATAGAATAACTATATAGGTTCTTGTCCAGTTTTGTATGATGCACACATACCTTTATCACCCCTTCTAAATTAAATACAGTGTAGGAACACCTGGGTGGCTCAGTCAGTTAAGCAGCTGCCTTCAGCTCAGATCATGATCCCAGAGTCCTAGGATCAAGTCCCACATAAGGCTCCTTGCTCAGTGGGGAGCCTGCTTCTCGCTCTGCCTCTGCCTGCCATTTTGCCTGCTTATACTCTCTCTTCCTGACAAATAAATAAATAAAATCTTAAAAAGAAAAATTAGGGGCTCCTAGGTGGCTCAGTTGGTTAAGCAACTGCCTTCAGCTCAGGTCATGGTCCGAGAGACCCGGGATCAAGTCCCACATCGGGCTCCCTGCTTGGCAGGAAGCCTGCTCCTCCCTTTCTCACTCCCCCTGCTTGTGTTCCCTCTCTGGCTCTGTTTCTCTCTGTCAAATAAATAAAATCTTTAAAAAAAAAAAAAGGAAAAAGAAAAATTAAATGCAGTGTAGTCCATAATTAATCCAGTCACTAGCCAGCTCGTTTCTTGTTGAATATTAATCCACTTTCAGAGCAGAATAAAGTCATCAAAGAAAAAAAATCATTTGGATAACTGATTCTAGCTTTTGTTTTAACTAACTAATAACCCCTTGCATCTGTTTAATGCTTTACATTTTCAAAAGGCTTTTACAACTACAGTTTCATTGTATTGTTTAAGGCAAAAAAGACATTTTAAAAAATGAAAACTGAGGTCTATCAAGAGGTCTTTGCCCAGCAGACTTTTAGAAGCACCGTATGGTTCTCATCAGAACATAGGAGAGAAACTTTATTTTTCCTTTCTTGCCCAGCTCCCAACTTGCAGAGTTAAATTGAACTATGAGCTTTCTTGCGTATTCCTTTCACACTTTGTAAAAAGGGATTATATTCTCCATATTTATGGGTGAAGGAAAGCATCCTCATGACTGGGCTCACAGTTTCTCTCAGTTAACATAAAAAGAAAATTGCAAATTAAATTCAATGCCACATGTAATCGCCCCATATTCATTTCCCAAGTTGCCTGGAATTCCTTCATGTGACGCCAACTTACATGCAGTGGGTAACATGGATGGAATATTCTCTTTGTAATGAATTACAGTAACTTTCACTGTACAAGGCTGCATGGTGTCTTAGAGATAAAAATTGCACCTCCAAGAACACAGGGAAACTCTAGTTTCTCTTCTCTCAATATCATTGGTTTTAAAACAATGTTTTCTTTTTGATGTCTAAATATACTATTTGCTTTGTTCTATCAATTCAGATAAATGAGTTTAAAGGGGATTTTAATCGAGTCTTTGGCACCGTGGACTACAACTTGGTCAAAGAGGGCTACTGCTACACAGGAAGTGTGAAATAATAGAGACCCAAAGAGAGAAGGAGGGAGATATTTCATACTGCAGTGAAATAAGTGTTTAGATTGTACTCATTATATATCTAGCTCTTAAAAGCAGCATGAACTAAGTTGGCATAAGTACTATAGCTCAGTATTCTAAAGTATCTTGACTTTTTTTTTAAGATTTTATTTATTTGACAGAGAGAAACACAGCCAGAGAGGGAACACAAGCAGGGGGAGTGAGAGAGGGAGAAGCAGGCTTCCTGCCGAGCAGGGAGCCCGATGTGGGACTCCATTCCGGGTCTCCGGGATCATGACCTGAGCCGAAGGCAGTCGCTTAACCAACTGAGCCACACAAGCGCCCCAAGTATCTTGACTTCTTTCAGGGTTGTGCTCAAAAGCAGAGTATAAATCAGAGAGAATACCATTCTCAGCCCCCATCACTTTATTTTGACTTAATGAACCATATTAGGCGGCGAGTAGTGTCAATATGGAAATACTCCTGAAGGAAGCAGAGTTATGTATGCAAAGGAGAGCTGAGTTTGATTAGATTTCACAGGCGTTTGTGTGTGTGTGTGTGTGTGTGTGTGTGTGTGTGTGTGTGTGGAGGGGGGGTATATAGTTCCTGCACTAACAGTTCCTGGAATTTTGTCTGGCCCCTTCCTTTTACTCTGGACAAAAATAAACCCTGGGTGCTGTAGCTGTTCTCATTAACCATTTTACTTATCTCCTGATTGGAGTATTGTGGAATGCAACTCGTAAGACGGTAGCTGGTGGGTGAGTGGGTGGAACTCAACAATCAACAGAGATACAGTAGGGAACCGTTCTAAAGTATCACGGTTGTGTGCTAGGATTCTTTTTTTATATGAGTTTAATGAAGTCAGAAGTCTTTTTGTCTTATAAGTTTGTTTTCAGGGTTGGCTTCAGAGCCCAGTATCGCCCATTTCTTAATTTCTTCAGTATATGCCTTTATTTAAAATGATTAAAGAACAGCTATCAGCTTTTGAAGACAAAAGGAAAAAAACCTCCTTTTTTATTGTTGTTTTAGAACATTTATTGTATATTTCCACTCATTGGAATAATCCTATTTTTTTATTGTTGTTTTGGAAATTCTATTAGATGTTTCCATTCATTGGAATGCATCTGATTGTTTTAAGTGAGCTAATGGAGCATGCCCAGGGCGAATAGCAGCTCACAGCATAAGGTTTCCACAGCGGGTGGAAAACTACAAATGGGTATTTACCTTTAGGCCTAGAATTTTAAGGTATTACAAATAAGGAGTGTTCCTTAGCACAAAGGATTTGCTTGAAGAAAAGTATAAGCACAAGCCTCTGAAAGGAAGTAATTAATTTGTAATGCACCTTGCTACTTTTCTTTACAATTCTAAACTCTCCTAAAACTGACAGATGGATTCCATTGAATTGGCAAGAATTCATGTAAATATGTAAAAAATAAAGTCTCTTGTTTTCTCATTTTGATTTCTTCTAATTTAAAAAAGTATTTTACCTCAGATATTATATTTTCTCCTCAAATGAGTATATTCATGAGCAAGCACTTTATAGCTTTAATTACTTAATTTTCAAATCATATCAAGCAAGCAATAGGTAACAATATTAATTTAAATTTTTTTTAAACTTGAAAATTTGGAAGCACATATATAATAACATGAATGACTTATTTCTATAAGAAATGATAATGACCCCACCTTCACCATGTGTCAGGAATTCAGCCAAGTGCTTTACATATCTTCACAGTTCCCAATAAACCACATATTAATCCCCTTTCTTGGTAAGGCATTTGGGACCCAGAGAATTAAATAATTTCCTGAACATCAGACTAGTTAATTTTACAGTCTGAATTTAAACTGAGTCTCTATAATTCCAAAGCTCAGGCTCTTTTCTCTAAATTTCATTGTATCTAAAGAATTTACTGAGAGCATGAAGACTGATCTCTGCTCATGTGATCTAAACTTCGGCATATGTGATAATATACACTTGGTAATTAAAAAAAAAATACAGCTGTGTAACCTCAGATGACATACTATGTTGTCCTAATGCACAGGAATGGAAAGTTCAATTATACCCAAAGAAGGTATCTAGCTTTGGGGCGCCTGGGTGGCTCGTTTGGTTGAGCGACTGCCTTCAGCTCAGGTCATGATCCCGGAGACCCGGGATCGAGTCCCACATCGGGCTTCCTGCTAGGCGGGAAGCCTGCTTCTCCCTCTCTCATTCCCCCTGCTTGTGTTCCCTCTCTGGCTGTGTTTCTCTCTGTCAAATAAATAAAATCTTTAAAAAAAAAAAAAAGGTTATCTAGCTTCTTTTTGTGGGTCTATTAAATCTGCTTGATTTACATGAAGATGTATTGTTAATACAATGAATTCAAAGGAATTGTTCATATTCAATTTATATCCTTGAAATCTTTGTACTACTCATATTTGGATAGTAACAGACTTTAACCTCGATTTTCCTTATTCCAGAACTGAAAATGGAAATTTTCAAGTATAATTCTTCATAGACTACTCAGTTAGTGGCATTCTTTCAGTAGTATAATTACAACCCGTTACCTTCCTGCTTATTACTTTTTTAAAAAAAAAAAACTTTAATGATGAACTTTCACTCATAAATCTATGAATTTTTAAATAACTTAAGACTTTACATACTTTTAATCCATTAAAAAAAAAAACAACTTTTTTGCTGGTGATTTTAAAACTATTTTAGGGTCGCCTGGGTGGCTTCGTTGGTTAAGCGACTGCCTTCGGCTCCAGGTTATGATCCTGGAGACCCGGGATCGAGCCCCACATCGGGCTTCCTGCTTTGGCGGGAAGCCTGCTTCTCCCTCTCTCAGTTCCTCTGCTTGTGTTCCCTCTCTAGCTGTGTTTCTCTCTGTCAAATAAATAAATATAATCTTTAAAAACAAAATAAAACAAAATAAAACTATTTTAGAGGAAGCTTAGGGTAAGCTGGCATTCTATTTCAGAACATCCTGAAATTAAACAAAGAAATCCTATTCTATGCTAAGGTAATATTTCATTACTATTTGATAAAAAGAATGGTTCAGGCTCTTCAAAGGGACCATAAAATAGAGAAGTAGACAACATGAACTACTGAAAAATTCTGACTCTTAAACCCTGCTTCCTGAGGGGAGGCATATTATCATTTATAATGTGCTTGATCCTTTACAACCTCACCAGGGTCAGGGACAATTTAGGGGGGAAAAAACACCAAAAAAGTCAAATAAAGAATATAGAGTGAACTCGATGGGGGAGGAGGGAAATGTATCTTTAAACCCAAAGGCTTTTTGTTCCTGTGTTGCCAATCAATCATGCCAGCTGGTGTGGTTATAGGTTGCTCTTGATGATCTGTTTTCACGAGATCCTAAGAGAATTCTGTTCGTGAAAGGACCTACTCCTCCCCCCAAGATGTATATAAAGTAAACTGATATGTTTTAAAAGATATATACATATAACAGAAGTCAATTATAATGAACTTAATCAAAACAATTATCAGTATCAAAAAATATTTCTCTCTTTCCCTAATCCCTGTACAATGATGTCACATACAGTAAAAAATAGAAGTGTAGGATGTTGGGCTTTCTCTTCTGAGAACTCCTATTGAAAAGAGAAATCAGGTTTTTTTTAAAGCTTTCTTAAGAGTGCATCACTTTAATTATCTTCATTGCTGGTTGCCTTCCATTACAACTTCGTACCAACATTACGCAGACTTGGATTTCAGAGGCATGATGCTTAAGTTTTACCTCCAGAATACTGTTGATTAAAAGAAAATCCTAGCAGTTGGTTTATTAGAATACTGTTAGTCATCTTCCCTTCTAAGAATATAGTAACAGGGTCTCACTATATTTCAGTAAACAAAATATGTCAGTAAACTTAGAACAATTTCTTTATACAGCTTGAAGAAATGGTATTTTGTTTACACGAAGCATCCATTTTTCATTTCTCTCTTCCCATGGGAGCTAACATAAATCAAAACAACTCAAATGTTTTTAATTTCAGTGTGAGATCAGCAGCTGTTCCCCAGAACTCCAGTTGCCACAAAAGAAGGATTTTTTTTGGTGAGTCACAAGTTAGATAGACAATGTAGTAAGATCTAGTTACATACCAAGATATGTCACTGTGCATATGCCCATTAGGGATCCTAATAACAAAGAACTATGTTTACTTAAACTCACAGTTTTGCAAAAGTCAAACAGTTATGTAATTGTCCCTATAGCACTGTGAATCATGGTGGGAGAGAAATGTAATCAATTAGTGACAAGCCCCTTTGATGTACTCTACAGTGGGCTGACATAACAAATGACCCACTGAAGAGCACTGGGCTCAACTAGACTGCTTAAAAGGAAATTGAGTTCAAGTGAATATTTCCAACAGTTTATTTTGAATGTTTATACTTTATGCAGTTCCAAAAAAATGTGTAATTAGGCTATCTGCTTAGTTTTCCAGAGTAAAGAGAAGTAAATTCGAGAGTTTCATCTGAACGCCAACCACATCTTCTATTTGAAAATAAAGAAATCAAAAGCAAACTTGTTAAAGCCAAACAGAATTGAGACTTAGACTTCAGGATTTTGTGAGTCTTGGAATTAAATTTGCCTTAAAGAACTCTGATAACAGCATTTTCAATTAGGTTGTAAACACGCGACATTAAAAGCTAGTTTTCAAAAGACTAAATGTACCAAAAGGAATATGTAATGTTTTACAGTTCGAACATATTTTGGAGTAGTTACAAAAGATGGGGAATGGTAACTAGCAAAAAGATGTGGTTCTGATTCAAAGTCAGTGATTGTATAACAATAGTTTCTGAGCCCCTTTTAGAAGTTAAAGCCACTTTAAGAGACAGGTCAGACCCTCCCACGGCCCACAGTCTCTTTTCATATAACATAAACTCCTGGTGGAAATTTGGCCTGGAACTAAGCTAGTCTCCTTAAATTTGCCTTAAAATAAGATACATCCATTTCAATTGGAAATCCATACAATTTCTACTTCCGAAGAATCCCACAGCACATGTTCAGGATTGGGCAAGTGAGATTCAAACAGGAAGTCTTGGTTCAGCAGGTGATGGGCATCAAGTGATTCCAATAACTCAATGTTCCTTTTCATCTAGAAACAAAATTGCATCTTAAAATGGAAATTCTATTGCTAAGTCTGCATCCAGAATGCTACCTTTAGTCATTTACATCTTGTATATGTGGTAATTGGCCCAACTCTCCTACTATAAATGTGAAATTTTGTAAAAGATGGTTCATTTCCATATATTCTACTTTCCAATCTAAGGAAAATTGATTACTGATGCATCATTGAGTTTCATTTTAACTTTTAAATGAGGTAATAAATAAATGTATCTGTGTCAACACTCATGTGCCTTACCCAATGCTTCTTACAAGAAATTTTTGACATAGTTTGATAGGAGGGACCTTTGCCCCTCCCCCCAAGGAATGAATTTGAAAATATGATTCCATTCTTCAACTTGATTGCTGAAAGCTGGGTTTAATGCTTGGTCATAGCTACTGGATCTGCACATTTGGATTACATACTTGCTTGCATCTATTTTGTCAATCATGTTTTCAATTTTTTTTTTACTTCTCTACATGCGTATGTTAATAAAATCATTTTTATTTTAAAACATGGAACTCAGATTTAGACATATACAATTTTAGTTTTGCCTTTATCTAAATCCACCAAACCTATAGCCTTCAGATTTTATGTATCTTGTTCTATTTTTGTTTTGGGGAAATGGGACAGAAAGGGTTCTACTTCATTAAAAGAGCTCTTTAAGGACTGTCTATTTTTTATTCTGAATTAGGTTGGCATTTTTGGTACCTTACTGGCTATAAATAATAACTGTGTGACAATAAAAAATTAAAATATCTGTAGCTATACAAACACCAAGTGAATTTTATTTTTTGAAGCCCTGGTACTGGCTATTCATTCATTCACCCTTCATTTTGTGTGATAAAAACTTTTCAAAGCACAAGGATATACAGAATGTTCAGCCCCAAATTATCTGAACTATTTTCTTATATCACAATTTGGATTTCAGATTAAAAGATCATAATTTGTTTTATATACCATTCTCATCCAAGAAAATAAGAACTGAGAATCAACTAATCTTAATTGCCCCAAATCAGCTTTGCAGATTGGATAAGTATCTTGCCCTTCTTTTAAATGCTTGCTGAAACTGATCAGTTGTCTTGCTTCCATATGGAAAACTTACTGTGATTTGGGGTGAGCCATCAGAGGAATATGCATACATATGGAGAATCTATTTGATTTTAACTTCAAAAAAATATTTCGAGAGGTTTATAGTAGTCTATCTAAAGATGACCAGAATTCATGAACATTTATTTAACAATAATATATTTATAAGCTACAGTAAGCCTGGTGCAATGGTAGACACTAAAGTATAAATGTAATTAGAATAGCCCTTGTCACTGAGGACTTACATCCTACTACAGGATCCTAAGGAGTGGGGGTTTGGGAAAGTATATAATTAGAAAAATTACTTATAGAATTTTCTTGAAGAAGTACCAAATTTTGGGGAGAAACATAGAAAACATAATAAGGGGATAGGCTTAAGGTAGATTTGGAAGACGGGTTTGGAGATTATCAGGCATGGAAGGGGAAGAGTGACAGGCATAGCTAAGAAATAGTATATGAGCAGAAAATACACTGAGGAATGTCAAGAAGGAGGTGAGATTTAGTATAGGTTATATTGTAAAAGTCCCAGTATACTATGGTTAGGTACCCATGAGGGCCAATAATGGTACAAGTTTTTATCATTTGAGTTTTAACTCAAAAGGAACCAACAAGAGAAAAATTCAAAGGATTGCTAAACAGTGTTGTGGTTCAGTTAAATTTTGAAACTAAACAATTGGGAGAATTTTGAACAGTTAGGAGCTTAGTTTTCCTTGTAGACAAAATAGTATAACATTATGGAGTAATAAACCAATATATTGAGATCACAGAATTTAGATAAAGTGGAATTATGTCTGATGACAAAGTTCAAATTTAGTTTAGGCTCATATTTTTTGGAACTCATGGATAGCTTTTCAACATGGATATTGAAATCCCCCTGGAAGATGGCCACGGATAAACAGAATAGCTCCATATCTTTTGTTAATGTGGGGAGTGACTTGGAGAGAATCAGATGACAGCACAGAGAAAATGTCATTTAATTGGATGGGATGTGCTTCAGAAAAAGAAAAATATCTTTGAATAAAAGAGGAAAGGCATGGAGAATAAAGAATGTGGACCCTACATCTAAGTCCCAAGAACAAAAGAATATTGAGAATTAAGTATTCTTTCTGTAAAGAAGTTACAGGATTTAGTGTTCTTTGAATAGAATAGGGTTTCAGTTAATGATGAGATTGAGATAACATTCTAAGAAGAGCCTGAGGACATGTGTAAGCAAGAGAGTTCATAGTAGAGAGAGATGTCTAGAGGACAATACCAAAGGACTTTAAGACCGAATGAGGGTGCAGGGCCCTGAAACAAACAGATTAAGGAGAAAAGTCTGGGTTATGTGGAAAGACAGTACCATTGAGATAAACAGATCTGAGGTTAAGGAAATAGGACAGAGGGGCTTAAGCACTTTAGGGATCAGTTGTACCCTCAGAGAGGCCATTTAACTCTTCAAACTGTGTCTCTCCCCATTGACTGGCATTGGTGGAAAATGAAATCTCAGCCTCTAAGTAAATGACAGACTGCTTATTACAATGTTCTTTGATAATTGGAAGCATTTTTTACCCTAACAAAACATGTTATTTGGTTAACCTGTCATAAAGGAAAAGTCTGAGCTGACGTAAATGATTGTGAATTTACTATAAGCTGTGGTTCTGGAAGTTATCTCCCTGCAGTCGTAATAGTTATTCCTTTTATGTTATTTCTTCTCTTCATTAAATTTATATTATTTTAAGCAGGAGAATTGAGAGAAAGATAAATGAGGCAGCTCAACTATTGAGCATTACCTACATTACCAACACAGCAACACAGCAAATCAAATCCAAGCTACATCTTCCTGGGAGGGAGAAGCTGCAATAATGCCTGAAAGTCAAGCCTGAAATAGCAGAAGTGGTCAAACATTTTAGCCCAAGGGAAAAATAAGGGAGGGCCATTGGTTTGACTCATCCTTCTCCAATGAAGAAACCTCAAAACAAATCTGACTTTGAATATCTCTTTCTGTCTCTGTCTTTCTCTATCTTTCACACACACACACACACACACACACACACACACACACACACACCTCACATAATCTGGCCAGCAGTGTGCTGTTTTACTGGTTGAGTGCTGATTGTTCTGGTCCTCACCAACTCCAGGCCAGAACATGAAAAACTAAGTTTATCTGCTTCAAGACAATATCCTTAAATGCAGTCTTGAAATTGAGACAAGTGATACTATTATCAATGAGTTTAGAATTTTCATATTCTATTACTATTGTAATAAGGAAGGGCCTTTTAATATTCCTTTGTACCTCTAACACAAGAGGCACTTACATTCCAAAAGAGTTTTTGATAATCTAGAAAAATAATTTCACAAGGACTTAGATGAAATATTCTAGATATTTCTAACTTTTCAGGTAAAATCTTTATGACTCTTACATATGGAGCATAACTCACTGAGAGTTAGAGGGTCCCAATTTGCATTTCATAGAAAGGCAAATGTTGTTTGTTATTGGATTACAACAGCATCAGATGTCCTTGTCAAAACTTAATAGCTTTTCCAAAAGGGTATAAAAAGCCTAATAAAGCATTTCCTTTTGGTGCAATAAAATGGTTCTACCATGCAAATGTGAATAACACAAATTCATTTTATTGGGGTTCTGCACACTTTAAGTACTATCTAAAATGAGTAGAAATTGGAAAAAAATGTAGGGATGTAAAAGGACAATAACAGGTGAAGAGAAAGAAAATACTCAATGTTAATAATAGCAATATATATTGGAACAGAAAGGTGAAGGTCATTTTACTGGGCAGCTGTAGAATACTAGAGGAAGCTGGTCCAATAACAGAGGTTTTGAAAGTAAGGGAAGATTGATTGTTCAACAGTGTTTCTGCATCTGGCCTCCTTGATTACAAACATTTCCAGATTGTTATTCAAGATTGAAACTGGGCAAACTCTGTACTCAAGTTTGCAATTAGGAAAACACAAACACGCATCAAAAACACACATTAAAAGAAATTATAAGTTTGAAGTATTCTGAAGTAAGAATGCTAAATGTTGAGTTGCACGTGTGTGTGTGTGTTTTCTCCAGTCATTATAACTGTGGCTTATGCTATAACATTGTAAGTATCATCTTTAAACTTACCATTAGGAATTATGACACCCCATCAAAGTGGGTCATTCAGAAAAGAATAAAAAATGAGGTCATTCCAAAGGATTTCCTTAATTTCAGAATTGGAATAATAATAATAGTAAATTACAAGGATCTGGGGAATATACTTTCAGGACTTTTAAACCTTTCACTAGGAAAAAGGAAATAGTATTTTTTCCTATTACTATCAGGTGCAAAACCTGAAAATTGAGAAAGATAGAATTTTTTTACTTTTAATGAAAAATACTTAGAAATCTTAAAAACAAATTAATGTGTCATAAGGGTTAGCTGAATCTTTAAAAAGAAGTGTTTATGTTATATCATCTTACTTAGACACATACACAAAATAAACAGTTGAATGTTCCTTTGTTTCATGTTGAATGACCAAGATGTTCTCATTTATGTCCATCTGAGTACAATTTAGATCAACAATATATATAAAACATGTCTACATGCAGAAGAGACAAAATAACTGCAAAGAGTTGTAAAAGTCACTACCCTGGGAGTTGTCCCTTAAGTTAACAAAATAGAAACATTTATATCTTACTATGTATAATTTACTTCTCCATTCTTTTGAAATTTAATACATAGGATGAAGTGAGGAGTATCAGGATAAAAATTAGTGAGAGGTGGTGGGTGAGGGAAGACTGAAATAGGTAAAGAAGATCAATGAACTGAATCATGGGTCATAAACCATGGAATAAGATATTTTAACGTGAAATTTTGGTGCTATCACTTTCATAATATTTAAAGAAGTGGAACCATCTGGGAGATAGGGTTAATTTATTAGTCTTTGTGTTTTCTGTTTCTCTGGAGCCTGTAAAACACACTTGTGAATGGAAATGCAAATGACTGTGTGTTCTTTCAATATATTTGTGATAGCATTTTTCTTTCTTTTTTTTTTTTTTTAAAGATTTTATTTATTTGGCAGCGAGAAACACAGCGAGAGAGGGAACACAAGCAGGGGGAGTGAGAGAGGGAGAAGCAGGCTTCCCGCCGAGCAGGGAGTCGGGTGTGGGGCTTGATCCCGGGTCTCTGGGATCATGACCTGAGCGGAAGGCAGTCGCTTAACGAACTGAACCACCCAGGCGCCGCCATTGTGATAGCATTTTTCAATAACTTCATCAACATGGGCATGAACAATGATAGAGCTAAAGGAGATCATGGAGTATGCGTATGTCTGGGAATGACTAGGGACTTTGCTTCACGTGCCATCTGTGACTCAATCTATTCTTGTTACCTAGGCTATAGCCAAAGCAGAGAGAATGATTGGTTATGCTACCAGAGTGAATGTCAGCATCCTAGACAAAGGGCAGAGGATACATCTGCAACCAGGAAGAGCAGAACTACATGGGTTCAAAATATTTCCAAACCTAGAAATTTTTATGTAAATGGTTTAATTCAGATGTTGAACTAGTCTATTATATATCGTTTTCAACACTGAAGAATTTAGTGTTACAGTTTACATGATGTCATATTCCTGATTTTTTATGAGCTTGAGTGACTTGTGCTCTGCAAATCTTCCTGCAATTAGGTTAAAAATATGGATGGTGATGTCACTACTTGCATGCAAAACATGATGGAGAAATGTTTGGAAAAATAACTTATGTCTTATGTTCATTGTGATTGAACTTTATATAGTGGAGTATAAAGTGGTTTATACCCATCTTTAAAAGTCATGTGGATTTGAAAAATAATGTAGCATATAATGAAATCCTTTTGTTTATCTGGAATTTTTAAATGTAGATCACCTCTGACTATTTTCTGTTTATGTATAAATTGTGGTATTATTAGTCTAATTACACTGTAAATATGTATATTCATTTAAATATATATATAGTGTGTGTGTGCACCCACATGTGTGTGCATGTGTGATGGCACACTCCTTCCTCAGGCAACCATTTGGAAAACCCCTCAAGATTTTAAAATCTATTTATTTCTCATTCCTCTATCCTGTTTCCCCATAGTTCCAGAACAAACACACGGGTTTATGTTCAGATGAATAATTGAGATCAGTGTACGTAAGAGTACAAGAAGTTTTACTATGAATATAAATAAGTTGCCAGTCCTTTGCTGTTGTATCTTATTTTCCTCTGCTTCTATGTGGTATGTAAAGGGGGGAAGTTAGCATCTTTTAATGGAACTGAGTATAACTGTACCTCCATGAACTATAAAATGTGAATAATGTGAAGAAAATGGTTGGACATTTGAAAGAAGGTATCACCGGGAAGGAAGAAAGTTTTCCTTTGGGGAGTGTTTATTGATTCAATATTCATATTTGATGTTCTTGCTTATATTTAAGGGACACCAGCTTTATAGTAAAGTATTGATGTCTTCCTAATTTATAAATAGCTGGCCTTGAATTCACTTGCCAGAATTATCCCAGATAATGCAATGAAATTGGCATATTGACACCCATTTTGTCATATTTCTTCAACATGTCTCATCTTTTCTTTCAGTTTTGTGTCCTTAATCATTTTTGTTTAATTTTATTATGAAGCCATATTTCTTTTTTTTTTAAAGATTTTATTTATTTAGTTGACACAGAGAGAGAGTGCACAAGCAGGGAGAGTGGCAGGCAGAGGGAGAGGGAGAAGCAGACTCCCCACCAAGCAGGGAGCCTGATGTGGGACTTGATCCCAGGACCCCAGGATCATGACCTGAGCTGAAGGCAGACGCTTAACCGACTGAGCCACCCAGGCGCCCTGAAGCTGCATTTCTCAATGTTAATACCATAAGTGTAAACTATTATGAATAATGAAGTTTAAATATATTTACTGGTTTATCTCAAAGATCTGGTATATTAAGTTTAAACTATCCAACTTCTTGGAATTTTCAGCCTTATATGTGCTAGGTTATTGAGGCACACAAGGCTATAATGATCTTTGCAAAATATTACCCAATTTCCTGTATCCTGTCCCTTAGGATGAATCGCACAAAACGTCTGCAGAACTAAGGAAAAATCCAGGGCTTTGATATGTTTCCTTGGCCCTGCTTCCTGTTGTACTGTTCAGCTTCCCTGAATGGTCCCATGAGCAAGACTTCTTTTATGCCTGGGGTACTACACAAGCCAGGACCATGACAGACCTGATAACATTCCTTGCATTGCTAATTTTAGGCACAGGTTGAGAGTATGGATAAAATGAGGCACTAGTATTTTGAATTTAAAGGGCAATTCATTGTGAAGTAACTCTGCAACCTTTGGCCTATTTAGTAATGCTTTAGGAAATTACAATTATATACAGGTGCCAACAATAAGTCAAGGAAAACACTACAGAGGTTGCTTTGCTTTCCACAATTTTGCATTCTTCCAGGGGGGCTATAGATTTTAAGTCAAGTGAGTGTGAGATTTAATAACTCTTCTCCCCCTTGCTGTTTTTTTTTAATAGTGAAAATATTACCTTTAATCAGTTAGCCGTACATAGACTTTTGAATAAATGCTCTTCAATAACATGTTGATTTATAAATCATCAGGAATATAAAAATATAATTTTTAGTATGTTCAGTTATTCAACAGTACCTAATTATCTAAAAATCAAATCAACTACTGAAACCAGATTATAGATGTAAGTAAACATGGAAATATCAAAAAGTTTGGAATAACATGAAACAAACTTACATGGTAAGATATGTGAATAGAGTTCTCTTTTCAATCTTTTATTTCAACCTAGAAATAAGATGATAAAAAAGTGAAACTGTAGAAAAGGGGAATAAAATACAATTTATAAATTTAATACTGTAAAAAGTATTTACAACAGGTAAATTTACAACAGGTAAATAACAATTTGAACAATTAACAAATTGTTAATTTGAACAATTAAATTAATTTATAAATTGTATTTTATTCCCCTTTTCTACAGTTTCACTTTTTTATCATCTTATTTCTATTACAAGTGAAGATTCATGAACTTAGATGATTAATCAATAGCTGTAGTTTGCATTTGTTTTAGACAGTCTCCCTTCATCAAATATAGAAATTCTTCTAGATATAGCTACACTTCCCTAGCATTTGTTAATTTTACACTTGACTTGACAATATTTTTATACCAATTTTTAATATTTTCTGTGTCAAAATTAAACCTTCAAAACATCACTATTATTTTCTCAGTTCAGCTTTATAAGGTAACTATTTTACAACACTTACTGAAATTGAGACACAGGTTCATATTGTATACTACAAAGTGTTTTTTATTAGAAGGAACACATGCACCCTGATATTAATAACAGCATTATCAATAATAGCCAAATTATGGAAGAGCCCAAACATCCAATGACTGGTGAATAGATAAAGAAGATGTGGTACACACACACACACACACACACACACACAGCAATATTAATCAGCCATAAAAAAGAGTGGAATCTTGCCATTGCAACTACATGGGTGGAGCTAGGGTGGATTATGCTAAGCAAAATGAGGCAGTCAGAGAAAGACAAATACTGTATGATTTCACTCATATGAGGAATTTAAAAAAACAAAACAGATAAATATAGAGAAAGGGGGAAAAGAGAGACAAGCAAACCATAAGAGACTTAACTGTAGAGAACAAACTGAGGGTTGATAGAGGGGAGGTGGATGAGGAAATGGGCTATATGAGTGATGGGTATTAAGGAGGGCACATGTGATGAGCACTGGGTGTTATATGTAAGTGATGAATCACTAAATTCTCTGCCTGAAACCAATATTGTACTATGTTAACTAACTAGAATTTAAGTAAAAACTTGAAGCAAAAAAGATTTTAAAAAGATGTAATTCTTTTAAAGAATATTATTTTAAATAATCATTCTTTTAGATAATAAAGAAAGTTTCTCAATAATTGACCTGTGGTCTTTTAAAGGGTAAATTCAAGAAATACTTTATATTATCATATAACCTTAGAGCAATGATTATTTATATCAAGAAGAAATAGAAACATATGTTGAACAATTATTTATAGTCTTATCCTTCTTCCACTAATCTCAGACCTTCAGTTTATCACAAATTGGAAAATAAAGTGCCTTCACAGATTTAGAGCAGCAAGTTGGCTACATTCAAGGGAAATATTTAATCCCAATTTCACCATGTGTGTGTGCATGTATGTGTGTGTGTGTTGGTGGATATATGGTATGAAGAAAACATCATCAGAGCAGAATAACTCTTTGATAACTTCAGAGCATAGCCTCATTAATAACTCATGGATAAATGTGGACCCTCCTTAGATGCCCATTCTTTTTCGAAATGAGAAGAGTGTATACTCAGACGTTACAGATTAAGTGGAAATATGGGAGAGACTAAAAGAATAATTTTTTTTAAAGATTTTATTTATTTGACAGAAAGAAACACAGCCAGAGAGGGAACACAAGCAGGGGGAGTGAGAGAGGGAGAAGCAGGCTTCCCGCCAAGCAGGGAGCCCGATGTGGGGCTGGATCGGGGGTCTCCGGGATCATGACCTGAGCCAAAGGCAGTCGCTTAACCAACTGAGCCACCCAGGTGCCCCAACTAAAAGAATAATTTTGAACATTTCTTAAATTATAAAACCAAATCTACACCATACCCCTAAAGTAATTAGATTGGGCCTGAAAACATGTAATAAATACAGAACTGTATTGTTTCATTTAATCAATATTGTCAGGACTCTGAGATGGAAGTGGATGAAAAATACAGTATAGAATTTTGACAGTTTAAAGGATATAGACTTTTAAAAGTCTAAAGGAGAATTATGGATGGGATGATTAAGGGATGTACCTGCTAATTGGGTATGATGAATTGTTTTTTATTATTATTAGGATGAATCTTCCTAGAACTTACTCAAATATGGCATCAAGTATATATAGGTATTAACGGACACACTTTCAATATTTGTAATTTAAAAACATTCTACTTTTCATAAGGTCATTTTTGTTCCTTTCTGTATATGGGTTTCCCTTTAGAAATAATACTAAAATATTATCATTTTCTAGACTATCTCACATGTATATAATTATATATTTGGAATTGTAGGGTGCCTGAGGTGACTCAGTAATTCAGCATCTAACTTTGGCTCAGGTCATGATTCCCGGGTTTTTCCACTCAGCAGGGAGTCTACTTCTTCCTCTGCCCCTACATCTGCCCCACCCCCACCACACTCAGACTCACACTCTCTCTTGCTCTCTTTCTCAAGTAAATAAAATCTTTTTAAAAAGAAATTGTAATTATTAGTTGACTACTCTTCATTGTTCAGTGATATCATATCTCCTTTTGTTTGGGGATACTCTCTATGGTTTTAAATTATGGAAAGACCATTGATCGTAGTGGAAAAGGTCTGCATTTGAGCCATGGTTCTTCCTCCTGCGAGCTGAGTTAATATATCCCCTTGTCTGCTATCCAGATCCTCTGGATGCACAGCAAAAACTCAATGTCAAAAATTGACCTCATCTTTCTTAAGTCCAAGTCCCAGTTAATAGTAAAACATCCCTCTCATTCTCCAAGTCAGAAGCCTATGACTTGTAGACTTCTCCATCTCCCTTGTCCCATATACCCAACCAGTCAAGAGGTCTGACCATTTTACTTTCTAAATATTTTTCAAACTCATTCCGTATCTCTCACTACTGTCACTTGTCTTATCCAGGCTCTCATCATATCTTTCCTAGACATTGTTCTTACTATTCCCATCATGAAGGTTTTGTGAGAGCAGTATTTTATCTGTCCCATTCACTCAGATCAGTCACTGGTACAAAGAAAAAATCTTGGTTGAATGAATAATTGGATAGATAGAGAAGAGGGTTCTATTTTGGTCCTCACACACAACTTGTTCATTCTGTATTTGTTATCTTGAATGTCGTTTTCTCTTTTCTTCACCTTTATACTACCTTCAAACCTTAGTTAAGATTTCATCACCCTCAGAATGTTTTCCCTGAATAACTATGTTGCACTAAGTGTATGTATTCCCCATAGCACCCTATGATTATCTTATCTTAGCAAGTACCACATTTTATTGAATTTCTTACTTCATATGTCTGTCTCTACTTCTAGACCACTAACTCATTGAAACACACTCCTGTTAACTTTTGTATCCCAGCTCTATGGCAGGGTCAAATGCATATTTAGTGTTCAGTGTTTCTTGCATAAATAATGGACAAATAAATGGTTATGAAGACCACTGTTGTTTATTTTGTTGCCTACAACATACCATACAATTAAAATATACTTTAAGTTATTTAACTTAATTGGCTTGAGCCATATTACTATGGACATCTTTTGGATATTTCCAAAGCTCAGTTTTCTCATCTACAAAATAAAGTGTTTGCTTTCTCCCATAACTGCACAAAGTAAGGTGTTTGCTTCCTCCCCTAACTGCACATATATAAATGAATGGTTGTAATAACTTCCTTCTCAATGGTGAAGAGTTGGACAGATCCAGTTATTATCAATTTAAATAGAATGCAAAGCAGTATAAGATTTTCATTAGCAATATTCTTGACTAAATAAAAGAAAATTCAGTCCAATTAATTAGAATATCACGATGCAAACTCCCATATGTTCCATAGAATGTTTTGCCCCCCCCAGGCTTATGTTATTTTTCATAGTCACCTCATTTATTGAATTTTTGAATTTATTCTAATTTGAGAAAAAAGATTAAAAGGTATTTCCATCAACTGATATAAGTGAAATGGGAAAACTATGTCAACCAAATAAATATATTTTATTTCTTTATTATTTTTTTAGAATTATTTATTTATTTGAGGAGGGGAGGGGCAGAAAGAGAGAGAGATGGGTGAGAAATCCAAGCAGACTCCACTCTGAGCATGGAGCCTGACACAGGGCTGGATCCTGAGATCACGAATCTGAGCTGAAACCAAGAGTCAGTTGCTTAACTGACTCCACCACACAGGTGCCCCAAAAGAAATTACACTTAATGTAATTACATTACATTTTACTTTCACATTTTAATTTTCAAATACATATGCTTCTTTTAAGGAATTTCTTATAACTTCCATATTAGCCCCCAAAGAGATATCATATATTTTACCTAATGAAAGCTTTACTACTCCAGGACAACATATCTAGTAGCACCAATTTTAGCTTTTTAAACACAGAAACTCAGTATTTACCTATTGCCTTAGCATCTATTTTAGGAAAGCACGCCTAACTAGGGATTTGGTATTTACAAGCTATTGCCTGATATATCACTTTAGTTAGTTGGAATATTCTTTGAGATAACAATTCAAAAGTCAGATCAAAATGAAAGGATAATGAGTATAATGTTAAAATATAAGGAAATTTACCTATTTCCACATTAATCCTAGTTTAAATCGTGCATCCTTTTCCCTAAACAGCTGTAGTTCGATAGATGTATTTTATCTGCTTTCTCTGTCCTGTGGGTCTTGACAGTAAGTAACAATAGCTTTTGTACTTAGTTGTGTATGTGCTACCTTTAGTGTATTAGAATTTAACATGTAGATATACATTATGTATAATCTGGAAACAAATAATCACAGAATTACACTCACAGCTCTCAATGTCTTTCTCATTAGCTAATGACTATTGGATGCAAGGATTCTTTACACAGTATTTTCCCCTTGTCTGTGGTTTTGCTTTCTGGTGGTTTCCATTACTCAGGATCAACCCCAGTCTGGAAGCAGATCCGTGATCCTCCTTCTGATGAAAGGTCAGAAGGATCGGTAGTAGTGTAAGGCAATGGGTCACAATGCCTGTGTCATTCACCTCACTTCATCTCATCACGTAGGCATTTTATCATCTCACAACAACACAAGGAGGGTGAAAACAGTCCAAGAAGATATTTGAGAGAGAAATATCACGTTCATATAACTTTTATTAGGGTAAATACTTATTTTTTTTCTATTTCATTGTTTTGTTTTAAATTTCTTAATGTGCCTAATTTATGCACATTACTGTCAGTAGTTCCTACAGGAAAAAGAGCGCATATTCAATACTGTTTGTGGTTTCAGGCACCCACTGGGGTCTTGGAACATACTTCCTCCAGATAAGGGAAACTACTCTATTCCAAGGGTTCTATCAACTGTTTTGCATTATAAATCCTACCTATTAGAGCTCTTAATACCTTTCTCTCTTTTCCCAGTGCATATTAAAGTATTCAGTCTGGTGTTTTTTTTAGACCTTAGGGGCAATTTTTTTTCTCCAAGTTTTTATTTAAATTCCAATTAGTCAATATACAGTGTAATATTAATGCCAGGTATAGAATTTAGGAATCCAACACTTACCTACAACACCTACTGCTCACCACAAATGCCCTCCTAATTCCCATCACCTATCTAACCCATCCCCCTACCCAACTCCCTTCAGTGATTTTTTAATGCAGAGATATTTGCCCTTCATTTTTTTTTTAAAGATTGTATTTATTTAAGACAGAGAGACAGCCTGCTGTGGAGGGAACACAAGCCTGGAGAGGGGCAGAGGGAGAGAGAGAAGCAGGCTCCCCACTGAGCAGGGAGCCCAACCAGGAGTGTGATCCCAGTGAGATCATGACCTGAGCCTAAGGCAGATGTTTAACTAACTGAGCCATCCACGTGTCCAGATATTTGCCCTTTAAGAAATATAGTCTTATATTTGCTCCTATATTGCTTAAAATCTTGATTGCAGTTATAGGGATATACAAAACCCTGACACTCATTTCTCTTTACATTTCTGTAGTATGTATTAGGTAAATTTCCATGCCATCATTTTTAGTTGATAATTTATTACAAAATCCACATTTCCAAATACACTGTAAAATAAGTTGTTTAATTTTTAAAGTTTGATTATTAAGAGCTTAATTTGTACTAAAATTTTTATTTTCATTCATTCAACAAATATTCATTTAATAACTCTAATGTGCCAGATGTTACAAATGCTTTGAATCTTATATAAAGATAAGCTTTTCAGGCCCAGATGAAACTAGTGGGAGAAGAGTAAAAGACCCATATACATGTAACTAACCTTCTAGGAAACAATTTGAATAAAATTTTATCTGTTTCCCTTGAAATAGTAAATACTGCTGTAGTGCGCTGAGTCTCATTTGCAAAGAAATGCAAGACATGGAATATAGGATGTTTAGGGTGTAAATGGCTTCTTCACTCTCTGTTTATGGAAATTGTTTTTATCTTGAGTCTTTTGCCAGAGTGAACACATCTGCAGCTCATATTCCACAGTATCTCAGGGAAGAACAGTCTCAAATTTTGTTAAAATACAGTGCTAATTACATTTTTAGCTTCCATATGGTCCTTTGAGATTTCACAGACCCATTTTTTAATTTATAGCAAAATCTCGAAGCCCACCTTTAATAAACTGGAGAGGTACAAAGAGCAGACCCAAATAAATGTATGAGAAGCTAGTGTTCTCAGAGCTATTATATTATTGACATTAATCCTCATCAGTGATATCATCCTAACTCGATTGGGTTGCTAGCTCTACATATGTTTCTTCCTTTTGTCTCCAAACAGTAAATCTTCTGTGTGGCCGTATTACACAAAGGCCATAAGGAGGAATGTGGTGAAGTAGTGATATAGTAGAAGGAAAATTAACCTTGTTCATTCGTTAAGATATTAGGCTTACTCTGAGATAGGCGCTATGCTATACACTTGAAATAACAAAGACAGATGTGACACTGACATTGTCCTCCAGGAAAAACAGTATAATCTGGTATAACTTCTTATTATTTCCCTTTGTATTTTTATATTATAGGATATGTATAAATATATAAATAAATAGAATAAAAGCGAAGGCCAGAAAAGTTTTATGTCACAAACACACATATTTAGAAGTTAATTGTAGACGTAAGCCTATTTTTACACAAACTTGCTTTCTTAGTTGAAAGAAAATTCATCTCCTACTGACTATGCAGGGTATTATTGCATAAAGGCAACTCTCTTGAAGGTGGTTAGTATTCTAGAGAAAGGGCTAGAATAAAATATTGTAGTTTGTATCTGTAAAAATAAGAGTTCATGTTATACCATGATTTTTATTATGAAATATTTGAAATACATCAAGTGTTGACAAGATAATATAGCAGGCATTGTATAAGGAAACATTTTAATGCCGGTAATCAGAATAGTACTGTTTTGACCTAAGCTCAGAACCTTTGTCAATAAATTAATTTCCCACTGCAAAGGTGGTTGGAACAAGAATGTTGCAGGTAGTGTCAGCCAAGCAGAGTGAACCAAGGTTAGGGACCGAGGAATTGGGGAAATAGGTAGACTATGTGATTGTCTAATGTCATCAAATGGAGGTGGAATCAAGTAACCAATGCAAACCAGGATACACTACTGTTAATCAAAACAAGAAAACACCTTGACCTTGAGACCAAAAGATAAACTTGAAATCAAAATGATATGTAAAATGCGAAGTGAAACTGTACAACTCGAAACTATCAACTAGGCTGATGTGACCATCCATATTGTTAATATCTTCATTGAGTGGCGCAGACAAGAATGGGATATTACCCAATCAGTTAAATGCTAATGTGTTTCACCTTGAGATTAAAAAAAAAAATTTAGAGTCCCGGATATCATTTTCAGTGCAACTTCAAACTTACAGCATTATTTGTTATTGTAGTAGGAGTGGATTTTGTTTGTTTAAATCCATATTTTTGGTGTAAATGAACCCTGAAACATCAAAAGAACAAGAACCTGATGACTTGATGGCATCTATTTTATGGTTTATTTCCAATTAAGTGAAGGATAGTTTTTTTTTCAGAACTCATAACCAGTAGAAAAGACTCTTGCTTCATAGTGTGGCTGTGATCATTGTTCTTTGCACACAATCATTTGCAAGAGAACTTGGCAGTGACTTTTTCAGTTCATGGGTAGAGAATGAATCCAAATATATCTTTTTCCTTTTTTTTTTTTCTTGGCTTCCTTTGTTTTTATTTTTTTTCTCCATAACCCAGCAACCCTATCCCCCTCTCAACCCCTTGGCAACTCTCAGTTTGTTTCCTGAGATGAATATTCTTTTATGGTTTGTCTCCCTCCCCGGTCCCATCTTATTTCATTTTTCTGTCAGTTTCCTATTTTGATCTGAAATCTGATTTTTTTCCATGCATCATTAATGACTCATAACTTGCTTAAATCCCTAAACAATAGGTGGACGGTGATTAGATTCCTTTTCACTAATTTTAGTGTTCTTGTATCATGCCAAATATGAACCATTCTTAACATTTTAACAAAGTAGATCAAACTGAGAATTATGTTCAAAATAGCAAACACTTGTGGGAAGATGATGAAATTACAGGAGTTGCTGGACTTTAAGACTTAAGATACCACAAAGAAGACCTGAGACAGAAACATTCTAAAAGTCATACTACATTTAGTCAGCTGGACATTTTGCATTATGACAGCAAAAACTAAGAATAAAAGTTTCAAATAGATTGATTTCTCTCCAGTCTTCATAAGTGGGTCTTTTCTTTTCAGGGGAAATTTTCAGCAATCCAACCATGGAGTGGCAGAAAAAAACAAAAAGAAAGATTGATTCAAAGCATAGTGTCCCACCATCACCCTCTCACACCACATCAACCTGGACCAGTTTACTCAACTCCTGCTCTTTCTCAACCTTGGTAGCATGTTGGCTACAGAGTAAGACAGTGAAGTGTTATAAGATGTGGGACAATGTTAAAACTTCTGAAAACTTAGTTTCGTCATGCCTGGATTGAGGTCACTTTATTTTCAGAAGCCACTTTTGGAGATCGGCTCTAGAACAAGCTCAACTCTGAGTATGAAGTGGCAAGATTAGTTCAGAGCACTTTCAAGATTGGACTCATGCAAGCTGGACATAAGGTTATAAGTAGCAGATAATACATTTTTATACATTTCTCTATTTTATATGTAGCCTTTCAGAACAGCAGAGTCCTATAAAACCTTTTGTGGTGGTGGAAATATTTTTATTGTAGCTTTCTAGCACTTGAAATATGGCTGGCGTGACTGAGAAACTGATTTTTAAATTTTATTTTATTTTCATAAATTTAAATTTAAATAGCCACATATGGATAGTAACTGCCATTTCAGAGAGTACTTTTTGATTATATAGAGTTCACATCTTTCTCACCAACACCAAGAAGAACCACATATGCAAACAAGAAGCATAAGGGAAAGGTAGAAAATGAGAGAAACTTGAAAATACATTAAAGCTCTATTTTTTCCATACAACATAGGAGAGCAAACTTCTAAATAGTTACTCTTTGTGTCAGTGTTTGGAAAGGATTTTTAAATGGTGAAATGTTGAGCCAAAGAAGTGAAAAGTTTATATCCACTTAGATTAGTATAAAATGGATTGGGCAGTGTTTCAAACAGAAGGCTATGAAGGCAGTTGGTTATGACTTCATGCAGCTGTAACCATCCATTGTCATTGGACAGCAACCAAACCAGCCTACTCAGGGTTTGGGCATCAATTTATTTTATATCAGATAACAATGTGCTTTAAGATTTCTGTTAGTACTCAATATTATTAATAGGAAAATGATCCTTGGGCTAGAATGTGAATTCCATGCTTAAATGCATCATCTATGTTCTCATACACCATGTAATGTTTGGGATTCTTGAAGCAGCCTTAGCAATCACCACCCACAGAGAAGAAAATGGATCCACGCGTCAGTGTTCTGTAGCCAAGAAGGATATTTTCCATCTCCTGCAGGTTTTCTCACTTTCTGGACACTTAAAACTGAGTATTCATGATTTGCACATTA
>PITA01005681.1:0-107962 GCA_004023965.1 Spilogale gracilis | reverse complement strand
AGAACTGGGGCTAGGGGCAAAGCAAGGTGCTCTGGGGGAGGCTCTGGAAGAAGGGAAAGCCTCATTCAACATCTGTTACAAGAAGTGCTTGCCCAAGGCACCATTGGGTTTTGGTTCATGTGGCTTTACCTTCCCCTCCCCCCGAGACTCCTCTTCTCCATCCCTGCTTGCTGGCTGGTGGTTTCCAACCCATTCTCTCCTCTCCTCCCAGTTTTCTGTCTTCTCAGGTTATCCCACACACTGCTGAGCACATGATCTTCTTGGAAAGTTTGCCCAAGAAGGATTTAGTCTCTGGTGTCTCAGTGCATCCCTGGCTCCTAGAGGCTTTATCACTCTGCCCTGCCACGATCTGTGAAGACACCTGCTGTCGCCACCCCCAAGTGACTTCCGAGGTGGCCTCATACACGACTCCACATGTCCAGGGCTTCGCTGCTAAGTTGGTGCTCCCATGGGCATTCCCATTTCAGGACATGGCTGATCCCAGGAGTGATTCTAGATTTCTTTTTTCCCGCGTGAGCCTTTTTCATGGTTAGGTACAGAGCTCAAGATCTAGACCTACATCATCTAAACTAGTAGTTCTCAGCTCTGCCTATAGATTAGAAACACCTGAGAAAAACATTAAAACAACGACAACACCACTGATGCTCTGTCCCCACCAGACCAATTCAATATGGGGCAGAGGGTGAGGCCCACACATGGGTACCAAAAAACAAAACAAACGAATGAAAGCTTCTTAAACCTGATTCTAATGTGCAGTGAGCATTGAGGAACCTGGACCCGGGTGCTATATTAGGGATGTGAAGCTCTCCAACCCTCAACCCGTGCCTGGCTGCTGGCTTCCCTCTGGCCCACTTCTCATCGGATGACCGTCCACTGCCCCAGCTGTGCTCTGCTAGTGCTTGTGGCTGTCTTCATCCACTGCTGCGCTTCCAGGCACTGTCTAGTGAGTACTTACTCTGAGCAAGACCCAGTGCAAAGCATTATGTTATCTTATCCAATCTCCTCAGGAATTCAGTGAGGGAAGGGCTAACATCATACCCATTAGTCAGATGAAGAAACTGAGGCTCAGAGAGGTTAAATACTTGACTCAAGATGAAAAATCTGGGTTAAGAACTCAGGTTTCCCCCCTTTTTGCTGGCTCTCTTTTTAATCACCCTATTAACTCATCTCAGTTTTACTCATTTAGGGCTTCTAGTATCTACCCCTAATGACTCCTTCAGCCTTCCAAATGGTTTGTCTTCCTCATTCAGTTAGCCTCAGCTATTGCCCCTCACTCCCAGGGACTCCTTCAGTGTACTTCTCCATGTGCATTAAAACAGTGTAATACCAGCATCTATGATTTGTAGTGAATATCGCACAAAACGAATAAGCTATTTCAGCAGAACCCACTGTGGCTTTATAAATACAGGGAAGCTTCAAGTCAGTTACTTTAGATTTGATGCCCTTTTAGGGGCTACTCATGGGCTTCCGCCCCCCCCCCCAAAAAAAAGCTCTTGGGATAACCTGTTTGCTGAGGATTTAGGAAGGCTGAAAGGCTACACTGTATCCTTGCTCTTGGGATGCCATCCTTGGAGGTCAGTGAAAAAGGAACTCCTCAGAGCCGAGCAGCCTTGGCTTTCAGAAGCAGCATGGTCTGCATGACCCCAATTCCTTTCCTAGATGGAGTTGGTTTAGTTTAAAAATTGCTGCTGGCATTGAAAAAAGGTGAAGTGAGAATGTGGAACTGATCTACAAATAACTATAGCTTTGTTCTGAGGTTCCCAAGCACACACAAATATCAAAATAAAGCCCGTACTGGAGGGCACAAGCTAAGTCTATCCCTTTAAAAGGACATGGGTGGCTTACTGTTCTCCCTTCTGCTCCACCTAGTCCCTCTGCTCTCACCAGGTGGCCTCATGTGCTTCCCAGGCTACTGAAGCCTTATTCCTTCCAGCCCTGGAGCAGCTCTGTTCCCTCCCATTTCTCTCCAGGAGGCTTGGAACCTGTGAATAATCTGTGTTGTGTGAACTATGGAAGCTGAGCATAAGGGATGTCCTTAAAAAGTTCTGAGATGTGTGAGCTTACTTTCGGCCACTATGGCTCGCTTTGGGTCCGCGCTACAACAAACCAACCAACCAAACAACCAAACAAAAACTCCCCAAACTAGTAGAGTAGGGAATGATGACTGACAGGAAGGAACATGCTAGCAGACCCTCATGGTCTATCTTCTTCAGGGCCGCACAAGCAGTATCTTCTTTAGATGGCCCTTAAGACCTACTATAGCTTCCTTTACCTAAGCCTGCCACAGCATGCATTCAGGACTAGAGACCACTAGTTTAGCAGTTTAAATCAGGTGTTTAGGTGAAAATGAATTGTTTGGAGCTAGAAAGGGGATTCTTACAGTTTTCTACAGTTGCCACTGTGCCCTATAGTTTCCTGATGCCAGTGCGAACCTCAGCTGCCCCCGAAGCACCACATGTGCACAAGATTGCTTCATCTGGGCCCACCTCACTCATGGGCCTCCCCCACTACACATCTGCTCCTTGAGCACAGAAGAGCATAGACTAGGGATTTCTTGCAGAGAATTAAATCCAGTGTGAAATGTCTGATCAATGTATAACAGGAATATAAGGGAGCAGGGTGACATAAATAGAAGAATTATCAACCCACTGAAACTGATCCAGAATTGACCCAGATATGAGAATTAGCATAAGAAGACATTAACACAGTCATAACTGTATTTAATATGTTCAAAAAGTAAGTAGAGACAGGATAGACCTAAAAAGATAAAAATTGAACTTATGGAGATGAAAACGACAATGTCTGAAATGGAAAATACTTTGGGAGCAATTAACAGCAGATTAGACATTGTTGAAGAAAAATGAGTGAACTTGAAGGTATAGCCACAAAAACTATCCCAAATGAAACACACAGAGCAAAGAGGATCCAGAAAAGTTAAATGAGCAACAGTGAGCTATGGGACTACTTTCAGTAGCATAATAAATATAATAGTGGAATACCCAAGAGAGAGAGAAGGGAAGAGAGGAAGAAAAAGAAAAAAATTTGAAGAAAAAATGGCTTAAAAATTTTCTAGATTTGATTTAAAAAAAACTCACATACCCAGGAAGCTAAATGAATGAGAAGCACAAGAAACATGAAGAAAGTGACACCAAAGCATACCATAATAAAATTGCTCAAAATTATTGATAAAGAGAAAATCTTGAAAGTAGCCAGAGTTGAAAAAAGACACTTCATACTAACTTCATGGATAGAGGAACAAATATAAAACTGACAGTAGATTTCTTGTCAGAAACAATGCAAACAGGAAGACAGCAGTACAACATCTATAAAGTTCTGGGAGGAAAAAAAACAAAAACAAAAACAAAAAAACCCCAAACCTGCCAGCTAAAACTCAACCAGTGAAAAATCTTTAAAAATGAAAGTGAAGTAAAGAACTTTTAGATATACAAAAGCTTAAACAGTTCATCACCCACAGATCCAGTTAAGAAATGTTAAAGAGCGGCACCTAAGTGGTTCAGTCTCTTCAGCACCCAACTATTGATTTTGACTCAGGTCGTGATCTCAGTGTTGTGAGACTCAGCCCCATGTCTGACTCTGTGCTCAGTGTATTGTCTGCTTTTTCCTCTCCCTTTGGCCCACCCCACACTTGTGCACTCTCTCTTGCATGCTCTCTCTCAAATACATAAATAAAATCTAGCCAGATTATTTTTAAAAGATTTTTTTATTTTTTAAGGAAGAAATAATACCAATTCTGTATAAGAAATGAAAACCACATGAGACCATTATCCTTCATAAATACAGATGCAAAAATTCTGAACAAAATGTTAGCAATCAATTAAATAACCTATAAAAGGTTAATATACCATGATCAGCTGGGTTTTTCCCAGGAATGCAGGGCTGGTTTAACATTAGAAAACCAATCACTGTATAAGAAATGTAAAAAGAACTCCACATGATCATCTTAATAGACATAAAAAAAATTCTTTCACCAAATCCAACATTCATATCCCATAAAAACTGTAAGCAAACTAGGAAAGGAAGGGAACTTCCTTAACCTGATAAAAGGCATCTACAAAAAACCTGTAGCTAACATATTTATTGGTAAAGATTTAATCCTCTTCCCTTAAGATCAAGAACAAGACTGGAATGTCTGCATTTGCCACTTGTATTCCACACTGAAGTGAAAGGTTTAGTCAATGCAATCAGTCAAGAAAAAAGAAAGAAAAGGCATCCCAATTGAAAAAAGAAGAAATAAAATTATTCTCATTTAAAGCCATGTAATTATTTAAGAAGACAGTCTAATGGAATCTGCAAAAAGGCTATTAGAACCAATAATTGAATTTAGTAATATTGCAAGATGTAAGGCCAATATACAAAAATCAGTTGTATTTTTACATACTAACAATATTTAGAAATCTAAAAATAATAACAATAATTTAATTCATTGATGTTAAAAAACAATAGCATTTATAATGGATATAATTCATAACAGGTATATTTAGGGATAAATATGAAAAGATATAATATCTGTACTCTGAAAACTACAAAATACTAAGGTGCCTGGGGGACTCAGTCGGTTAAGCATCTGCCTTTGGCTCAGGTCATGATCCCAGGGTCCTGGGATCGAGCCCTGCATCGGACTCCCTACTCAGCAGGGAGCTTGCTTCTTCCTCTGCCTCTGCCTCTCTGTCTCTCATGAATAAATAAAAAAAATATTTAAAAAACCCAAACTTCAAAATACTACTGAGAGGAAATAAGGAACATCTAAATAAATGAAGAAAGTTACCATGAGTTAGAAGACTCAATATTGTTAAAATGCTACTTCTTTCCAACTTGATCCATAGAGTCAATACAACCCCAATAAAAACATCAGCTGGCTTTTTTACTGATAGTGACAAAAAGAGTCTAACATTTGTATGGAAATGTGAATGACCTAGAATTGGCCAAGTAAGTTAGAAAAAGAAAACAGAGGTGGAGGACTAATGCTGTCACTTACCAAGACCAATGATTACAGAGCTACAGGAATCCAAACAGTGTAATGTTGATGTAAAATAGACAAATAGATCAATGGAACAGAACAGAGTCCAGAAAACAGGTTTTTGACAGGTGTACAGAGGATTTGAAAGACACTTGGCTGAAGAAGATCAATAGATGGCAAATAAGCACCTGAAAAGATGCTTAATGTCATTAGTCATTAAGGAAATGAAAATTAAAACCACAGTGAGGAATGGCTATACATCTATTAAAATGGCTAAAGCTAAAACAACTGACCCTGTGAAGTGTTGGTCCGGATGCAGAGGAACTGGGACTCTCGTACACTGGTGGCAGGAGTATGAAGAGGTAGAACCCCCTGGAAAACAATTTGGCAGGTGTACTGAAGCCATTGTATTCCTAGGTATTTACCAGTGGAGAGAAAACATATGTCCATTCCAAGACATCTATGGATGTTTGTAGCAGTTTTATTTGTAACTGCCAAAACCTGAAAATAAGCCAAATGTCCATCAGCAGGTGAACTGCAGAAATAAACTGTGGTGTATACATACAACGGAATGTTACTTGATCATAAAATGGAATGAGTTACTGATAAATGCAAAAACATGGCTGGATCTTAAAATCATACTTAGTAAAGAAGCCAGGTACACACAGAAGAGTACACACTGAATGTGTCTATTCATGTAAAGCTCTACAAAATTCAAATGAATCTATGGCGACAGAAAAGGTTTCAGGGGTTGCTTGGAAGGAGGAACAGGGAAGTGTGGGAGGAAGTGCTGTCAATGGGAATAAGGAAATTTGAAAGTGGTGGATATGCTCACTACCTTGAAGGTTAAGGCTTCACAGGTTGAGAAGGTGAGATGTACATATGTCCAACTTATCACATTGTGTACTTTAAATGGTGCAGTTTTCTGTCGTCTATTATACCTCAGTAGAGCCGCTTTTAAGAAGTGACTTAAAAATTTTTGGTAGAATAAGGAAAGACTGAAAATAAATTTGCCTTTGACCCTGATGTTCTTGACAGACATCTGAGTTTCCCTGGATCCCAAGTGTGCAGCATCCTAGGGGACCTTGGTCCCCCTGGCCTATTGCAGCCCCCACCCAACCTGTTTCATTCTAGCTTCCTCTGCCATTTCAAGGATTTATAAGGAACTGTGAATGAACAGCCCATTAAGTGACTCATAAAAGTGATTTGTATAAGAATAGCTTCTCCTGTCCCAGGAAGGTAGAGAGCGGCAAACTGGCAAAGTTTCTTGCTCCTGGCTTCAGCCTGGAAGATCTTGGCAGTTTGGGGGTAGCCTGGGAAAGCTAGGAAGTATCATATCAAACCTATCCAAGACTACGTCATGTCTCTACCCCTTTGTGGTCAGTTCGCCATCAGGTGGTCAACTGTAGTTTGTCCCGAAAGTTCTAGCTGCCATGTGTGCAGGTCAGACGTTCTCATAGAGGTAGTCTTTTTAAAAAGTACATTGTAAGCATTTATGCTGCATCTAATTCCAACTGGCATGTTGTGTCACTTCTGATTTTAGAGAGTTTTCAATGCCATGCCATTCCCTGGTAGCTGAGGTGGTTGGTCTTAAGAGAAGGCCATCCCACTGTGCTCCGCAAACGACCAGCCACCTCTGCTGAGCAGCTTTGAATGTGAAAGCCATAAAAGCAATGTTAACTTACAGATTAGGAACTCTGAACAGCATGGAAGTTGGGCACATAAAAAACTCTGGACCGATTTGAAAATAGAGTTAATTACACAAACCCAATCACAACCAATATATCCCCAATGATTTCTTGAGGGTACACTTTATTTTTAGCAAGGAGAAAAAAAAGGAGTGCTCTCATCATAGGCATGCTATTTCTCCTAACTGTTTGATTTACATTTTCTTTCTTTCCTCTTCTTTTTTTTCAACATGAAAATATCACAAATGTTCCTATTGTGCACAGGGCTCTGCCTTCGCCGCAGAAACAGGTTTTCTGTGAGAGCAAGCATGGCTCTCAGCGAGAGCGGGCCGCCTGCTGCAGTGTTTACCTTCGTGGGGGCTGCCGGGCTATTGTCGAGCCAGTTGAGATGATTCATGGGTCTGACAGATGTCTGGTACAGCTGGATGTGTCCTTGATTATCCCAAAAGTCTGGACAGCACTGTCATTCACCATTGCCCAAATTATCTTTGTATTGACTGTGGAACCCTCTGTGACAGTATTGTAATGGCTAATTACCCAGGATACCTTTGGTACTCACTTCATAATGGTTTAGTGGAAAAAGAAAAAGACTGTAGGAAAATGAGAAAAAAAAATGCCGATAAAATAACATCCGGTTCTTTGCAAAGATTGCGGACTCCGGTGTGATACAGAATATACATTTATTTGATATGGTGCAGCTTATGCTAAATGAAATCCAGGGCCACAATAGTGGAAGCAGAGATTTCTCGTGAAACACATAAGGAGGAAATAAAATGTAAAGAACCTTGACAGTGATAAATTATGGACAATAGAAGGAGCTATTAGCTGTGAGAGAATTGTATGTATAACTTGAAAGAGGCATGACGAGTGGCCATTTGCCTGCCTTATATGTTGCAGGGGGAGAAAAGAACATGTTCTGTTTAGCAAATAACCTCCCCAGAAATAGAGAAGTGGGAGGGAGACAGGAGGAGATCCTTAGTGAAGCTGCCTGAAGGAACAAGAATTAAAAGCTGAGGTTTCATTTTTTCCCCCATAATGCCATAAATTAGCACATTTTGACAAACATAGCTCCCACAAAGCAGATATATATTAGGGGGAAAAAAGATAAGAGAATAGAGGGTACAAAATCCCATTTTGACTCTTAGTGGAGATGATGAGCTCCCAGGAGGGCAGACAAAGCAGACTGGGAACAGCTTTTCACACAAAGAATACAGTAATTTGCCACGTCCTGTCCAGGCTGTGTTTGAATGTCACTCCTGTCTTAATTACTAGACTAACAAAGCTATTCTTTTATTCTGGAATCTCCGCCACGGTTCCTGCAATGCAAGACAGCCATCGGGAAGAATTGCTCGTGGATCATTACTAAGAGAGTAGGTGAGGCAGGAGGCTTGTGAGGGAGTGGGAACGGCGGTTCCCACAGAAAGTGGGGAACAGCAATAGCTGCCCTTCTGGAGAACTCTCCTCTCACTTGCTCTTGGGTTTTGGAGCGCATAGATTGGCAAAGTGGGATGTTTCAGCTCGTATTGGGGTTTGCGACCACAGAGCTTCTGCCGCACATGCCCTTTGGGTGAAGTGAAGGGAAGACTGTCCCACCTTTCCACTCCTCATCAAGCTCATGCCAAGTAACCCAAAAGATCTCAGACATAGCCCATCTGACCACAAAGCCTTGGTTACTGAAATTCTAACTTACGTGAATGTCCTCTGCACTGAAGATAAAAAAAAAGAAAGCATGTTTCACTTCAATCCATTGCCGAAATCAGTTCAAAAACATGTCATGCCACTCTTCTGGCTATTTCTTGGGTCATTCTTCCATGTTTTGGAGATAGGGTGATAATTCTCCCCTGGGAGCATGGTTTAGGTAAGGGAGGTGCAGGAGCTTGTGCTGTTGGTACCCTGGGCTCTGAGCTGGTGACCAGCTTGGAGGGTGGCAGTGTAGAGACAGACTAACAAGTCTGTACCCTCTTGCACTCATCACATCGTCATTCCTTGGAAGAACTTGTATTGAGCAGTTTAGTTCATCCCAGGCTCTGGTTAGCTGTATTTAGAAAGAAGGCTGCTGCTTTTCAAAAACATTCAGATGATATTTTTATGTTTCCTTATCTATTAGGATCTTGGAGTGATACTATGATGATACAGTGTAGCAAACAGAGGAAAATGAAACATAGATCTTTAGTTCTATTCTCATTCCCATTGAATAGCGGTTATATGTTCTTTATGTTCATCTCATGAAAATGATTGAACAAAGACAGTTTTTTGATCACATTTAACCTACATTAGGATTTTATTTGGAGAAGATGGACATAGATGTCAAAGCACTCTACAAGGTATTGGAATGATGATTTTGTTAAATCATTTTGTTAAATCAAAAGCGTAGAAAAGAAATAAGAATCATTTATTAAAAAGAATCTAAGAAAGGGAAGATTTCAAGGCCAGAAAGCCTGGCTTGTCTTTCAGACTGAGGTGCCATTTGTGCTAAAGACAAAGCACGACAAAAGTAGTTAGAATGACAAATTCTAGGTATAATGTGAAGTGTGTGTTAAAATTCCTTCTCAAAAGGTAATAATGGTTTAGGTTCCCAGACCCCTGCTTACATGAATAGGATTTAGGTAAGAAATGAAAGGAGGGTCTGAAAATAAAGCAGGTAGCCAAAGCTTAAAGAGAGGTGTACCTATTATAAACTGGTAAAAGGAATTATCTTTTAAGTGGGTTTTGAATTATTTAATAGCTATATTAAAAATGTCTTGTAGTCACACAATTGTTTCTGTTTCTCCTTACAAATGTGATGCATGACTTAAAATTAAAAGTATAAACTTTTAGAATGCCTTAAATTAAAGTGACTGCTCTCAAAGGTTGAAAACTCAAAATTGAAACTAGAAAAAAGCAGAGAAGACATTTTGGTACACTGTCATGAAATGAAAGTACTGCCTTATGAATAAAATCATAAACATGTATATTTATAATGGTTGGCCTAAAACTAATTACTGTGGATGTAAGCCACACATATTTTATTCATTAACTCTCATTAAGTGACAATGATGCACCAAAATTCTAGAAAGGGAGGAAAACCATCATAAAAGGAAGAAGAGAAGAAAAAGGCCGTTCTGTATGCTGGCTTAACAGTTTGCCACTCAAGATCTGACAGCATTTCCTGGGCGCGATTATACATCATCTATGTTACAAACAAAAACCTATGGCACAGACACATCCAGGAGGAGCTACAAACTCAGATGCAGACAGGGGCCACCCCCCAGGCAGGAAGGTAATGGGCTGGTGGGGATGAGGCACGCTGGTGGAGAATGTCCAAACTAAAGAGAGTACTTCCGCCAATTATTGCCATGTGGGAAAGCAAGCCTAATTTTGCCAGCTCTCTTACCTTTTCAGGAAAACCTGGAAATCCAGATGTTTAGAGATTATGAGTCCCTGTGGCCTCACAAGCTCCTCACCTGCATGTTTGCGGAGCATTTGGGAGAGGAGCTGGGCTGAGGCACCTACAGCATTCTGGCTACTCAATAGATAGAAACAACCATGGAGAGTAAAACATGGAGAGTAAAAAAGTATATACAATTGTATATATTGTCTAATATACAATAGAGGACTGGTGCTTACGTGTGCATAGTTTAGTTCAGTTAATAGCACTTCGCATATCTTATACCATCTAATTCACAAGGTCGAAGAAATGATGCCCATTTATAGGCTCTCTGTCTCATGGTGGCCTCTGTCTAGGTTTTTCTTCCCAAGCCTCTTCATCTAGAAGACCCAACTCATTCTCCAGGGCTCTGAGAAAACCTCCATCATGCCTCTGAGCTGGGACCTTGTGTCATGCCCCACACCCCGGACCTCTCCTTTGCACTACTTTCACAAATATGAATACATAATTTTTATTGTTAGTGTTCCCACCTAGACCCTAAGCATCTTGAAGATGGAGAACTGTAGCTGTATTCTCGGTGTCCACTCCAATGTCCAGTGTGTATTTATAATAACATATGTTTGCAGGAAAAGAGATGTTTCAAGGAGTCACCTCAAAATTTACATATGTGTCTAAAGATTATTCTTGTCATTCAAAATCCGCTCTGGAGAGTCTAAATGAGAACTATACATTATCTAGGGCTAGGTTACCATATTTCTGAGCATTCTTCTGAAGTTTCTCTGTTGAGTTGGAGACTCCTTAATTTTTCTGGGGTTCCTGCTTCTCTTTTCCTGACAGGAATAAATCATGGATTCTTCTGTAAAACGGCCATTTAGAACAAACACCCTGCTTTGTCCAGACAACAGAAAGGATGAAGAAATACTAATTGTGGTAGACTGTAAAAATAGCAACAGATTATTTCTCTCTCTTTAGCCAGAACTTCAGATGTTCCCTCACACAACTCTTGGCTATATGACTTATTCTGGCCTATGTGACAATTCACATTCGATGTGAGCAGAGGCTTGGGTAGTAGGAAACATTCTCTCTCGCTGCTCTTCAAAACACTGTGATCACCACCAACATCAGAGGCTGGGCTGCTGAGCGGAAGCAGATCAGTTTCTCCATTGCTCCCGCCAGTAGCCCTCCATAAACATGTGAGTTTGGTCATCTTAGACGAGCCAGTCTCCTGGTGGCCTCTCATCTGACTGCAGTCACATGAGTAAACCCAGCTGAGCCCAGAATTGCTGTTGTTGGACCCCAGAATTGTGAGTTAATAAATAATTGCTGTTTTAAGCTACAAAGTTTTGGGGTGGTTCGTTACATAGCGAAAACTAAGCGAGACACTATTTTTCAGGGTGTGGTTTTTTTTCAGTGAACACCACTGGAAGGGCGCCTGGGTGGCTCAGTGGTTTAAGCAGCTGCCTTCGGCTCTGGTCGTGATTCCAGGGTCCTGGGATGGAGCCCAACCTCGGGCTCCATGCTCAGCGGGAAGCCTGCTTCTCCCTTTCCCTCTGCCTGCCGCTGGGCCTACTTGTGATCTCTATCAAATAAATAAATAAAATCTTACAAAGAAAAAGACTAGACTGGAAATTTGAATATCAATCCTCCTTCCTCCCCCACCCTACCCTCCACTCACCTATGCAATATTAGTATTAGCTTCAGTATAGCAGAAGCCATTCAACAGGGGAGAACAGCCAACAGAGAAAGGGAATGTGACCAGAAGGGACAGAGTTCAAGGCTATTCTCCCAGTAGCCCCTCTCCAAGTCTCATTAACACCAAAGAATGAGCAACAGATCTGACAGTGAGGAAAGAGGAAGAGACTGGGTGGTAGTGAGTCAAGCTGCTGGTAAGTCTTGTACAGAGAAAATGAAAGAACTTACTGTCCTAGCGTTAGATCACAATATCCTTATTATATAAAAAAAATCCAGTTAAAGTTTCTAGCCCCTAAAAGCTAAAGAATGAAGCCAAGCAAATATGGGGACTATGCAGTGTATCATTTTAATGTAGAGAAAACATACCCATTAGATATGTAAGCTTGCCTTTGTTTGAGGCCCTTAAGCCTTTCTTAGCATTTTTAGGAAAACACATTGGAAGTAAACATTTGTTACTTTCTAAAATGCTGCTCTGGAATTTTTATCTTTTTGTGCTGAATCTTGACATAGTAATTTAAAACAGGAAGAACCACACAAAATGCAGCTTGTTGTTGCTGAGTTGGGGTAGAAGAGGGTGCGTGTTTACCGGGTGTGTACTCTTTGTGGGGCTTCAACTCATTTAATCTTTGCAACCAACCCTGTGAAGAGTCTGTTTTGTCTTTATTGAACAGCTGAAGAAACTGAGTTTCCAAGAGGTTAGGTAACTTGGCCGGTGGTGCACCGTTGTTGGTAAGGTTGTAAGTGATAGACACAGACACCCAATCCACATCCCTGGCCGTGTTGCCTCAGCGATCGTGTGGTACTTTAGCGTTAGCAATAATAATAATGATTGTTTTTATCAAACCCTTATTATATAATTTTTCTCATTAGAAAATAATGGCTAGAAATTATCGAGAGTATATAGATGCCAATAATGTTCTAAGCACTTTACACATAATACATAATTGAATTCTCATAAAATCCTCTGAGGTAGGTCTATTTATCGTCTCCATTTTCGAGACAATGAAACCAAGGCATAAAGAGGTTAATTTGCCCAATGTGGCATAAGTGAAGGGTGAAGCAGCTACTACATTCAGAACTGTCAAAGTCCAAGCTCTTTCTGTTAAACCACATACTTTCACTTTTAGGTTTCTCCCCAAAGAGCTGTGATACATTTTGGACTCATTGCCATAACATCTGTTAAGGTACTGGTCTCCAAAAGGAAGAGTGATTGGTCGCCCCTTAGATATTCTCAAAGAAAGCCAGCCCCCTGGAATATACATTCTGTAAGATGAGCCCCCATTGATCTTATTCCAAGGATCGAATCCCTTTCAGGGAACACGGGCCTGGCCTGCTGTAGGAACCCCATTCTCATGTGCAGCATGAATCCAGTCTTACTCTACAAGCAGTGGTAGAAGGACAGAGGACATAACACTAGACAGCCCATGGGCTCTTTGGTAGACAAAGACTATCTTTGTTTCCTGAGACTTCTGTAACAAAGTACTGTAACCTCGGTGGTTTAAAACAACAGAAATCTGGGGCCCCTGGGTGGCTCAACTCGTTTCTTGATTTCAACTCAGGTTGTGATCCCAGGGTCGTGAGATCGAATCCTGCATCAGGCTCCACGCTCAGCATGGAGTTAGCTTGGGAATCTCTCCAGGTCCCTCTGTCCCTCCCGTCATTTGTGTTCTCTCTGTATGTATAAATACATAGAATCTTAAAGACAAAAAACATAACAAAAAAAAGCCCCAGAAATTCATCCTCTTCCAGTTCTGGAGGCTCAGAAATCTTGAAATCAAGTTTTCCACAAGGCCATCCGTTCTCTGAAAGCTTTAGGGAAGGAACTTTCTTTACCTTCTTCTTTGTCTCTTCCACAAACCAAGCAAGGCCAAGAAATGTTGCTGACAATCCTTGGCTTATGGCACATAATTCCAGTCTCTGCCTCCCTCTTCCCACAGCTGTCTCCTCTCTGCATATGCCCATGTTCAAATCTCCCTTTTTATAAGCATACCAGTCACATTGGGTTCAGGGCCAAACTCGAATCCAGGATGACCTCATCTTAACTTGCTCACAACGGCAAAGACCCTATTTCCAAATAAAATCACATTCACAGGTTCTAGGTGGAAATGAATTTGGGGTAGCGGAAACGATTCGACCCAGCATAGATAGTTTAGGAATTTCAAATATGCTTTCAGGGTTAAACATAAGAAGGCAGGGCCAAGCACCTGGGACCAAACCACGCCTGGTCCCGGCTGGGAAGGGCCTCACCACCCCCAGCAAGCAAAAGCCCCAAACTCTTTTTGGCATATGCTTGAGTTTTAATTTCAACCACCTAGGAAGGCAAAATATGGTAGACTCTACCAGCTGTGATAGCTTACTGTAAATAAATCTCTCTGAGAGCCCATTTGGATGAGAGAAAGAAAAAAGAAGCACAAAAACTAAGGTGAGGAAGTAGGAAGTTATAGGGAAACGCCACTGGACAAGGAGAAGAGGGGCAGAGCTGCCAGATACAGAGAGTCTGGGTGGATCCATGCAAGAGGGAAAGAGACAAGAACCTTCAAACAAAGAGCAGCTGCAAGAAGAGAGAGTCATAAGCAGAGGCTTCTGAGTATAGGTACCAACACTCATCACTTTCCAGGAGATGGCGTGGAAGCGGGACCCTTGACATGTTACAGAAAATGCAAGAAAGCCCTTGGAATGAGTGCAGTAGAGTTAAGGACCTAAAGCAGGATGATGCGAGTCTTTCAAAAAATTCACGAGTTTCCTTAGGCAAGATGCTATGGTTTCGCTGTATCTTTCCACTCTAATGTCAGGCACCCACTGGAGGGTCTGCTTCACTAGCAGGTCAGACATCATACTCACTGTGCTTGGGAAGTCAAAAAGGAATGTGAAATTATCCTATTCTGAAGCCCTGCCAGCCCGAGTGAGAAACCCACACCCACTAAGTTTAGCTGGGTCAGGGCCGCAGCTCCTGG
Source organism: Spilogale gracilis (assembly GCA_004023965.1). Lineage (NCBI taxonomy): Eukaryota > Metazoa > Chordata > Mammalia > Carnivora > Mephitidae > Spilogale > Spilogale gracilis. The sequence goes on along the minus strand of PITA01005681.1, from coordinate 93,283 downwards.
GGCTGTGGGAGCCAAGAAGGGGGCATGACTGGCTCTGAGGGGAGGCTGCGAGGGGCAGCTTCTCTTGACTAGTGGTCTCTGCAGGTCTCTGCGGGGGAAGGGAGGCATTAGGGGGAGTGGTGACAGAAAGAACATGGGTGAGGAGTTGGACTAGCTGTGTGGCCTTGGGTAAGTTAGTCACTCTGTCTGAGCTTCCACTGAAACAAATTAGTGAAAATATTCACACGACACCACCATTCCGGGCTCACAGTATAAGCTGGAAAATAGCCGTTCTCTTCTGCTTTCCTTGTGTTGAATTCATTCTTCAGATCAACCTCTTCTGTGATAGAACTGTCTTCAGCTCAGTTCAGAAATGTTCATCTTAATCAGAACTTTGTTTGCTTTGTAAGTGTCCCCGATTTAGCTGGGGCCCAAGGTTTCATTATGATTTTAATTTCAGGACCTAAATTAGGCACTTGGCCAAAGTGGAGTGAAGTAGACCTCTGCATTGGCGAGAGCTGAGGGCTGCGAGGGGTTGCATTGTGATAAACGCAGAGCTTTCTATGCGTTTCTCAGTTCAGTTCTGCTGTTGCGTATTGTAGGATTTATTTTAAATGCTCCATTTTAAAGGAAAGTTTCTCTTTTGCATTTGGATATTTGTGTATGGGGGAATGGGGTGGGGCTGTGGGCACAGACTGTGCGAGGCAGTCCTCCAGGTAAATCTGGTGCTCCAGTTAATGAAGAGATTAAAAAAATGCTAATTAAGCTCTTTATTTAACCACTGCAAACTCTCCTCAGGATGGTTACAATAGCAATGATTAAAAGTTGCAAAGGTATTGTAAACTTCTCTGGGGGGTATTTTTTTCAATAATGCAAATGATCTCTCCAGCTCTTGTAACATCATTTAAAAATGAATTTTGATTACTTCTGAGCTTGTAAAAAACTGGAATCATAAATGTGCTCATTTCCCACAATGAAGGGGGACAGGAAAAGAGAAGAGCAAAAGAATATATCACATTTCTAAGTAAGCAGTCACAAAAGACCTTTAAATAACTCAACTTCCTACCATATTTTATTATCGTCTCTCAGTTTTACAGCATTATCTACCATAGAAATGCAGGGAGATTTGTAAAACACTATAGCATTTAAGTCATTACATTTTATAGCTAATTTCTAATGTGGATTTGATTTTTTATGAGCAGAAAAAGAATCTAATTTGCATTAGTGACAGTAACTAGAGAAATTTAACACCTGGCCCTGGTTGTACCAGAAATTGAATATTAGGTACTTGGGTGCTAAAAACCCATTCAGATCTTCAAGGGGGATTTTTCATTTATTTATGTGCTGCTCTCATGTTTATCATTATAAAACTGTTCATATTATGGCGGGGAAAAAATCTCACTGCCTACGAAAATTCTGGATATACATTTTTCATCCGCTGTAGGAGAAACAGAATTATTTCTCCATTAGCAAGAACACACCCTGAAAAAAAGCACCACCATTCCACTCGTCTAAAAAATACCACAGCAGCCCGAGTGGGAAGCGCTTTGATTCCTGCTGGCCTTTCCCACTCCCTTCACTGCCCCCTCCCCGCTGCCCCCCTGCCAACTCTGCTCCCCCAAGCCCCCCTTCTATTTTGTTCTTTCTCACTTCTCCTCCCAAGCTCCCTCCATGTCGCCGTTTCCCAGGGAGAAGCTTGGGTGCAGTGTATCCAGGCAAAATTAAACCTCTGCTAAGAAGATCACATTGTTGTTACACAAGCAATCCATATGTTTATAAAGTGTAGAAAATTAGGAACTGCAAAAGAGGCGAAGCTGGTGTTAAATGATATGGGAAGTGACACTTTACATAGCCAGTTACAATTAACACATTGATGGCATTTTGCTGGCTCCTTGCAGTGATAATGCTGTTGTCAAATGTGTTTAGTGCACCAAATCTCCTGGAGCCTTCAGCCAGGCAGCGGGCTTTTGACAGATTGAAGGTTCGGAGATAGGCTATCATGACAGATGGAAACTGGCACCGATGTTCAGCTTTCGCCGATCACAGGGGACCTGCCCCCCTTATTCTGCAGGGCTCGGCTCTGCAACCTTCCCCCTTCTGATGAAAGCAGGGGATGGCATTGTTAAATAGTGCATCTGTGTGAGTTAGACTCCTCTGATGAAAGCATAAGGCAGGCGCGCTGTGAAGCAAAAGACAGCCTCTGCTCTAACTGCATTTTAGATAGACTTGAGGAAGACCCCAGGGAGCTGGGAGAAAACTTTGGTAAATTTCAGACAAAAATGGAAAAAAAAGACCACCTATTAATTTCTGCTCCTCAAAGAACATAAAAATAGGCCTCTGCTGGTAAAATCCCAATTAACGACTGTCATAAATAGTTCCCCAAGCTAGCAATCTTTATGGAGTTGGGTGGATGTGCTTTTCTTCTCTTATGATCATTTTCTTGTTATTACTCAATTAATTCCCAAACAGTCCAAGGAAATCTGTGAGGAGGTGCCCAGGGGCAGTTCTGAATAGTCAACTTGATGGAAACTAATTCAATTACTCCCAGCCACTCTTCTTGAGACTGGGCTGGGTTCTCAATTGTAGGTTTTAAAAATCCAGGGAAGGGGCGGACAGAGCTTTACACAGCTGGGCATAAACAGGCAGATAATATAGTTAATTAACCTTTCACCCTCTCCCACCAACCCCCTTTTAAGGAAAAGCATTAGTCATTTTATTTCAAACGCCCATCTATTTTAAAGGCTTTCACTTCAGTGCCTGCAGTTTTCTCTTCCTCTCACTGACAAATTCCTCCTTAATTTTCTTAAACTGGCTGAAGAGCCCTCTTTCCTTCAGTCTTAATCTTCAATTCTGCTCTTGCCCGTACAGGTTGGGAACAGCAAGTACTGCAGCCCGTTTGAGGTATGATAATCAGCTGATTAGCTAGCGGAGTCGTTTTCCCTGAGGCTCTTTTGTGTGAAAAATCCTCACACTCAATTGACGTGTGGACATCATAAAGCTGATGAAATGCAATTGTAATGAACAAGAGGGAGCGGCATCTGTAGCCATCCAAATGAAGGACCCATCCTCTTGCCATGCTAATTCAGAAAATCTGCTCTTAACGTGTACTCCCCGTGGATTCCAAATCGAGGCACATCTCCATGAATGCATATTCAAGAAGTGAATTAGCCTCTGTGGCAAGTGAGTGCTTAGCCTGGCCAGACTGATTCTGATTTCAAGACAGATTATACTGTATCAACTGTGGTAATGATCTGACAGTTCACTGGTGACGAGAGTCCCCCAGTCAGGTTTACTGTGTGGACAGACACAGGTGCATGGAGAGAGCCAGCAAAACCTCTCTGACAAGACCAAAGGTTGCTTGACTGTCACATTATTTCAGCCAAAATAGCCCAATGAAGGAGAAAAGAGGTAATGCGTTTAAAAAACAACAACAACAAAACCACTCATCTGCCCTCATATTTAAACCCTTGTAATGGTGGCCAGTGGATGTTCCTGCCCTATTATTATAGGGTCATGGCATTAAATTAGGAAGAAAGAGGTGAGATTTCCCACCCACACCCCTTTTTAGAAAACTACATTACTTGCTAAGAAATTTCCAAGCGAATGAAACTTGGCATACAAGATTTTTTTTCTAAATTGAATTTCACATGAATCAGTTTGTAGGAAGAAAAAGTCTGCAATATTAGGGAGAGAAGCTGTTCATTTCCATGGCCAGCTCTGAGATAGTTGCTAATATAATGTGACAGGTTTGTTCATCACGATTTTGGCTCACCTTTGGGTTTTCTGTACTATTCTTTCTATTAATACATGTTAATTAATGATGGTGAGGAGTGCCTGCCTTTGTATCCAAAAGCTCAAAGCACTTTTCAGACATTGATTTATCTTTGAGAGTTAGAAAGAGGGCAGGCATTAGCGTGTTATTTTTCCAGAGGTGGGAAGAGAAGGGTGGTGACGAAGGGACTCTGGCAAGGTCACACTGCAAGCCACTCCCAGAGCTCCGCCTTGAACTTCTTCTCATCCCTCTCCACAGCTTCAGACACAGAAAATACTTCAGGGAGGGGTGTTGCTAATCCAACAGTAAGGAGACTCCTTCATAAACATTGCTAATAAACACAGCACATGCCTTAAAAGCAAATGAACAAGACAAGCTTAATAAGGACTGTTGTTACTACTGGGCTAGCTACCCAGCATCTGCACGGCTCACACCGAGGTCCTTGTCAAGAAGCCACGCTTCTGAGATTACAAGAGCCACTCTTTGGTCTTTATGCTTCTCTTCAGCACTCACACTGACCTTGATCTAACTCGGTCTAACTCAGTAATAGTGCGGCATGTGCCTGAAGACACGATCAGGGATTATTTTGCTTCCTCCAGTAGGTTTGGAGGCACAATTTGGGAGGCTGATCAGAGCGGTCATTGTTCAGCCTGGTGCTGTGGTGATCGGGAATTAGCCTGCAGACCACTGGCTGTCCGCTGCAGGGGGGCAGTAGAGAAGGCGCATCAGGGAGCTAAGAGGAACGAGGTTAAGTTCCCGACCGAAGGCAAAAGTGCCTAACCCTCAAATGCAGGAAAGACAGAGATGCATGTAAGCAAACAAACCGAAGCAAAAGTAACCTCATTCCAACTTTGCCAACACGTAGGCAGACTCCAATTCACCAACTGGCTGTTTTCCAAAATTTGCTTGTAGATTGGTGGTTTCAAACTCACGATGTGTTTTCCCACTGGAAGCGGACTTCTAACTGATGGTTAGGCTCTCAGGCCAGCTGCTGCAACCATATTTAACCTAAGACATAGCTGACTGCACTATTAATAGTACACATACAAATATGGCTGAAAAAGGACATCACACTAAAGGCCACATTTGGGCTCTGGGATCAGTGGCTTGGGTCCAGCTCTCTGCTATTTACAGTCCGCGGACCCTGCACAAGCTATTTTACCTCCCTAAGCTTCAACCTTCTCCTCTGCGAAAGGAGTTGATACTGGCAGGTAGGACTAATGGGATCACAAATATTTTATTTTTGAGCTTCTGTTTCTCAAATTCATTGCTAACATTCCTCATGCCCCATTCCAACGCTATGAAGAGAGGTGTGTGTGTGTGTGTGTGTGCAAGCATGCACACGTGCATTTGTTTGTTTGAGAAGGGCCTTCCTCCTTTGCTTAAGAGAAGGCTTTATAGCCCAAGGGTTAAGAGTCAGATTCTGAAGCAAGGATGGGTTTGCGGTTTTCACCTGCTGCTTACTCAGCCAAATGACCTTGAGCATGTTACATAATCTCTCCTTTCCTCATCTGTAAAATGGGGATTTTATTAGTCCATTGCTCATAGGGCTGTTGTAAAGATAAGCAAGTTATCCTATGCAAAGTGCCCTGCTTGTGAGCACAATACAATGTAGCTATAATAAGGATACCATGGCCCATCATTGGCAGTGACAAATGATCAGGAAACCATGGCCCGGTGGGAGATTAATGACTGTCTTCAGGTGACAGTTAGTAATGATTTGGGACTCCAGGTTGCTCTCCTAATCCCTAGACTCGTGCTCTCTCTAGATCACACTTTTCCCTCGACCGCATACTCGGAGGCACCCTGGAGTGTGAGCTACTATTTAGTGAATACCCAGTGGGTGTCCAGCACTGGGCTGATTTCTATAGAGTTCCCTTGGACAAGAAAAGTTACGATCTAGACGCTTAACCCAGAGTTGGCAAACTCTGGCCATGGGCTCAATTGGACTGGACTGCTTCTTGTTTCTGTAAGGCCTGGAGTTAAGGCTGGGTTTTGCACTTTTAAATGGTTGAAAACAATCACAAAGAAGAATATTTTATGACACATGAAAATTAAATGAAATTCGTGTCGGTCTCTGAAACGAAGTTGTATTGTAACAGAGCCACGCCTCTCTATCCGTGCCTTCGTGTGATAGCAGCAGAGGTGACTAATTGGAACAGCGACCATGTGGCCCACAGAACCTAAACTGTCTACAGTCTGGCCCCTCATGAAAAAGTTTGCCACACCCTGGTCTAAACCCAGCATGGATTCTGCCTGGCTACTGCTGGGAGGGGTGAGGAGGTTCAGTGATCCAACTCAAGGTCTAAACACCAAGCCTCACCCTGGCAGAGAGGAGCCTGTCATTGCCTCCCACAGCTGCATAAGGCTTGAACACAGTGTTCTGAAAGGCATTAGGGCCAGCCATGCAGCGGAAGCTCTCACAGTCTCACGAGCCAGGCTGCCGGGATCCAATCCCAGCTCCATGACTTGCTAGTTACATGACCGTAGTCAAGTGGCTTAATTTTTCCTGCATCACTGCCTGCTTATCTCTACAATGGGATGAAGGATTACATGAGTTTTTACATTGAAGAGTGCTTTGCATGTTGCTAGCATTCACTGTTGTTATTTTTGAAATCTCATGGCTCTCTGGAGGACAAGAGAAGGGTGCCTTCCTCGGAGCAGGGGGCCATGTGTCTGCTCAAGCTCCCTGTCCTCACTGTCTCTCTGGACCAGCACCCACTCCTTCCTCAGGCCAGAGCAAACATCTGCATCTTTTCTGCTAAACTTTCCTTGAGTTGTTTCTTCTTCTTGTTCTATAAAACATTGTATATCTCTCCTGTAAGGCTTAGATTGAATAAAAAGATTTGTATACATTTTGCTCATATTAGATGGTAAGCTCCTGGAAGGAAAAATTTCTCATCTTTGTGTCCACAGTGTCCAGTATGGGGAATATATGATATGTAATAGTATCAGTAAATATTTGGTAAATTAGAGAATGAGTAATAGGCCAGAAAACTGCAGGGTTGAGAAGTCTCTAAGTTTTTCTTTGTTTTTTGTTTGTCTAATGTGTGAAAGCCTTCTAAGTGTGGCTATTACTTTATCCCTTTGAGGTAAAAGCTTGCGATTCAATTAGAAATTTTGAGCCTTGGGGCACCTGGGTGGTTCAGTCAGTTAAGTGTCCAACTCCATTTCAGCTCAGGCCATGATCTCAGGGTCATGGGATCAAGTCCCACACTGGGCTCTGTGCTGGGCACAGAGCCTTCTTAAGATTCCCTCTCTCCCTCTCCCTCTGCCCCTCCTCCCCACTCATTTACTCACTCTAAAAAATAAAATAGAAATTTTGAGGCTTAAAACAAGAGGCACATGGAGACTTCTAGTCACTAAATTGAGAAAAACAGAATGGAAATTTTTGGTCTTGGAGAAACTGTGTGTGAGTAGGCAAGATATCCTAGGTGACTATCTGATGTTAGGTAGGGCACTCACTGACTTTGGAGTTTCAGGTATTACTGGAAAACAAGGAAAATGCACAATAGATAATCAGCAAGGCCTCTTTCATTTCCCAAACTATGATTTCTGCCTCTCCCAGAAAATTTGCTGAATTTTGCTCACCCTGTGAGGCGGGTTTCTTGCTAACGCTGGTAGGTAAGGTACTTAAGTTTACTGAACCCGACTTTGAGAAATAAAGAGTAATGTGGTCACTGAATAGACACATAAGGATATGAGGCAAAACGTGAATATATAAAGAAGGCTGGGGCTGCACCACGACAGGCCATGGACTGTGCTGCAGAATCTGGGCTCGACAGACAGTAGGTAAGAGAAGGTTCTGGTGTTAAGAAGTGGGGGGATGTGGCCAACTTTGGTAGATACTGGCTAAGAGGGGTATTGAAGAGGCTGGATTTAATATTTGGGAATTTAGATAAAGGTATGCACCTGTGCAGATGAAATGCCATTTACATGATAGGCAGCAAGAGCGAGAATACTTATGGCCAACTTTTATTTCTTGTGCTATATTCGGAAATAAGAAAAAGTCCTGGACTTACATATTTGTGGACTCACATTGGAGCCAAAATAGGGTAGTGGCCAAAAGCTTGGAGTCTACATTTGACTCTAAATTCTGAGTTAGCTTTGAGATCTTGGGTAGCTCATTTTACTTCCTGAAGCCTTAATTTCCTCGGCTGTACCTCCCAAGGTCACAGTGAGGATTAATGGCATACAGCATGTTAAGCTGCATATCCTGGGGCTTGGTAAGCAGCAAGCAGTACATTAATGTTGGCTATCATCACTGGAGAGCTTTGGTGCTTTGGATTTGCTCCAGGTGCAATCTCTTGAAACCTCCCAACTACATTTTCATTCAAGAGGGATCCATTTAGAAGACTCGGGCATAGGCTGTTTTGCCAGAACTAGATTTTTCAAAAACTAGATGACTGAAATAAAAGTTAAAAGCCCCTATCCTAATAAGAGCTTCATCCTTAGAATCCCAGAAACAATTAAATGGAGCTATTTGGTTCCGTTAAATGCAGTTCTTTGCAATGAGCTTAAATGCACGGCTCACTACTCAAAGGTTCCAGAGAACTCCACTCGCTGCTGGGGAAGCAGCAAACAAGGTCAGTATTGATAGCTCACGCTTCAGTGAGTGTATCAATTTAAAGCTTCATCAGTGATTCTCACTCATCTGCAGTCCTGCATGGCTGTTGTCTTGTAAGAACGGGGTGACTTACGAACCTATTAAGTAACTTCCTCACTTGTGCTCTAATGAGCCTATTGTTTCCGTGGAAGAACACAAACACCTGAGGACAAGCCACAAATAAGAGGGTGCAGATTTCTGAGGTGCCTTACCTAGAGGCAGTCTGTGTTTTGATTCTCTGTGCCTCCCAATTGCTTTGCCAGCCTAGTCCAGTCCATGTTTGATCACAAGTCCTGAGTAGGGCTGTCAGGCTCCCCCTGTCCACTTCAAAGGGCTCAGATCACAGCTCACTCCTCTGCCGTGTGTGGCACATGTGTGGAATTTGCACAGTGACACGTGCATCTCTCCTGCCCACTCAACGCCACCGGCAAGTGCTTCTGCAGTGAAGGTGGCCCCCCTCCCCTTCCTAGGTCCAAGCTGCCTATGAAGGGGCTGAGCCGGCCACAGTAGAGGGAAGACAGAGCCCCGCCACAAGGAAGGTGTCCTGGGGAGGTCAGCCAAGAAGTTCTCCTCACAGTCTGACTCGGGCAGGCTCTGGCCCCATTCCTCTGCTACCATAATTCAAACTGAGGGTTCCCCAGTCCTCTATACACAGTATCATTAGTGAGAGATGAAAGATTGAGATCAGGCCCAACACTCTCCATGGAGGGATAGTGGGTATAAAAAAAATCATACACTTGGCACTCTTTGTTTAGGGAACAAACTTGATAAGGTTTATGGGCAGGGATTAGAGAATGACAGAAAACAGACAGGTAAACAGCTCTATATCAGAGATGAAGAGGAATCTGGGGATGGGAAAGTGCAATGAGGAGAACAGATAGGAAGGGGGAGAGAGCCAGACCCAGGGGAAGGCTGGAGCCAAAGTAGAAAGAGGGTCATCAAGAAGTCTTTCGTGAAAGGATGTCCAGAGGGTTTTTAAGAACACCTAATGCTCAACTTTAAGTGTTTTGCGTAGCTAACTCCCCAAAGTTTCAGGAGGTACTTGCTCAAGTTCAATCATTAAGGCAATGGGCTGGAGTCCTCAGATTCTGGAGGAGGGGAGAGGAAGTCAAGGGAAGAGAAGAGCCCACAAGGCAAGAAGTGAGTGAAATCAAGAGGAGTCAAAAGTGGCCATGGGAACATAAGTCCCTGGGAATTCTTGGAAATTGTGGGAAGCATCTAGAACTTCTACAGGATGTGGGATAGAAAGCTGGAGGGACTTTCATTAACATTTTAAGTACAAAGTAGCCTCAGCTGAGACCGGCTTCCACATACCGCAGTAAATGGCATCCATCTGTCACTAATGGCTTCTAACCCATTGATTCTCTGTGTCGGTTTTCATAAATCTGGTCTTCAATAAGTTTTCTTTGTGAAGATCAACCCATACTTGGGCCTTGAAAAATAAGCTGGGTCAAACAGAATGCTGGGAAAGTAGGAATAACAATAATCAGGGCTTCTTAAGTTCACTGGAACTCGTTTCCGGGTCTGGATGCTCCATAGGGCCATTACAGGATGGGAATGGCCACTGCGCCTTGGGGGTAATGAGACCACCCCGTTACCGGAGGGCTGAAGCAGAGGCCGAGTGACCAGCTGATGCAGAGCCGTGTGGAGGATTCACGTGCTGGGTGGAAGCTAGACAAACAGGCCTTTGGGCCCTTGAAACATTGAGCGTCCATTACCTAGGGGAGGACTTCAAACTTTCAGAGAAGTTAAAAATATTCCAAATGTCTGTGACTGTTTCTGAAGAATGTATATTTAGCCCTTTCTCTAGCTCTAGGTTAATCTGTTCCAGCTTATGCTAATTATGTTCTCATTATTTGGAGGAAGGAAAGGAGACTTGGACCCTCTCCAAGGGATGGGGGTGGCAAGCCGCTCATGCTGTGTGTTGGCAAAAGGGAGCTTTTGGCATGCAGGGGGCCCTGTGAGTCCCCCCAGGACTGGGGAGCTGCGAGGGACCTTGTGGTCTGTGCTTGGATCCCATGGTAATGTGGGGGGCTCAAAGCAACCCCACACCTGTTGGCAGGGGTTTCAATTGGGGTGGCTAATGCTGAACTAGAACCCCTACCTCTGTAGGATTTCTTCTCCTGTGGGTCTAAGGAACCCCAGGGTCTGAGGAGCCAGGGTGGAGACCTGAGGGTGGCCCTTCCTGAGTGGAGCACAGCCAGGGCTTCTCTTGATGCTCTCCCATTCTCTCTCTCTCATTGAAAAGTCACTGCAGATCATCTGAGGTAGGGAATCACAGCTGGTTTACATTGCAACTCAGACATGCAGGAAAATGCTCTTTTAAAATCTGGCTCTTCAACTGATTTCTTTTCTCCATGAACCCCAGCTCAGGGTGAGAGGGAAAATAATATTTTTTTTCAGCTCACTCCAGTTTAAAATTTAGTCTGATACAATAATTTGCCCATCAATTGTCCTCCCTGCTTCTCTCCCTCGTGTGGCTTCTAGCTGAGTGTATGTGACGGCAGGGCAGGGAGGAAGACAGGCACTGGGCTTCACAGGGTGGCCGACTCAGCCCCGTGGACTGCCATTCCCTCCTGGCTGCGGGCCTCTCCTGGCAGGCACAGAGGGCAGAGCCTGTGGTGTGGGGAGGCTCCCGGTCACCCTCCTGGTTCCTGGTTCGGTATGGGGGAGCCCCTTCTACTGACTCTTTGCCTCCTGGGTCTAGCTTCCTTCACAAGTCTGCAGCTTGACGCCAGCTCCTGGGCAGGCCCAGGCTAGGGGGCTGGACTTAGTCAAGAAAAATACAGGGCATCTACTTAAACTGGAATTTCAGATAAACAAGGAATAATTTTTTTTTTTTTTTAGCATGAAGTCTGTCCCAAGTATTACATGTAATATTGTTTATCTGATATTTCAATGTAGTTGGACATCTTGTACTTTTTCCAGCTACCCTCCTCCCAGGTCCAGAATCCTCCGCCACAAGGACTGTGGCTCCTGATGAGGGAGTCCTTTGGCCAACTCAGCAGCTGCTTTAGGAACTTTCTGTATCTTTCCTGAGGCACAGGCTAACACCTAGCTACCTTTTATGCCCAAAGGAGTCAGGGTTTCCCTGGGGGAGCTGAAACCAGCCCTTTCTGGCTAAACAACTATGCTAGGCTGCCATGTCTCCCCTGAGGTGACTGCCCTGGTGTGACCAACCTCCCCAAATATCTCTCATCCTCTTCGCCAAATTCCCAGGCAAGAATATGTGAGTTTCTCCTTTATTTCGTCTATGTCATATCCTTCCTCCCATAGTATAGCATACATGCCTCATGTCTGGCTGCCCAGTAGAGAGAATATTTTCTTGGCACTAAAGGAGGGCTCAGCAACCTTCATTCTCCAGTCTTGGTTCTGGTTATTTGAAAAGCAGAACTAGAGGAATGTAGAAAGCACCCACTCGAGGTAATAACCTCGCTTGCATGATTGTTGTTTTGCTACAAGTTCTTTTATCGAATGTCTAATATTTCTTTTTTTTTTTCCTCGCATTCCTTGTCTCAATCTTATTCTCTCCCCTGCATCGAAGGATATTACCACCTGATTGCAGAGAAGATCATGAGCCCAGGGATGCTGCAGAAAAGATCACATCTGTAATTTTTCATAATGTCCCTTCACTGCATTCAATTCATGAGGTAATGGCTGACATAGATGCTTCTATTTTGAGATGGGCCACCTTCTCCTCCTACTACTGAAAGACTTTTTATGATATGAACTTCCATTTTGAGAGAAGTTGACTTTGTCTCTTGAAAGATTCAGGAGATAAATTAATTTCCGGGCAATAAAATATTTACTTTTTAAAAAGTGAATTATGACACAGAAAGGTAAATAAAATAAAATCACAGCATGCAGGCACCTGCCATCAAATAGGATTCTTGAGATAGGATCTTATAAACTTCAGGTTTATAAAAACAGCAACAATTTTAAAAGATATGAAAAAACTATTTGTAGCTTTTGTCCTATCAAAATATCTTCTTGATGTTTTTCGAGTATTTTAGACTGCAAGTTGCGCTTCTCTGAAGTAGATAATCTAGCTAACAGGATAAAATTACATTATTTGATAGGACACAATTGGGACGTGTAAAGAAGAGAAATTGTGTATACAGGATAATTCCATTTTTGGCTTTCTGAAATGCCATTTGTATGTTGAGCATTGGGGAGAAGAATATGGAATTCCGTTAGTTTGAAAATAAAATCTTTGCCTGCTCCAGGTAATCTGGGTCTCTGCTGGCTTCTTTGTCTTCTTCTGCTCTAAGTGGACTCATTGCTCCAATATGGGTTATTATAAGAAGTGAACTTTGTAAGACTGCATAACCGATCATTTCTGCATTCCCAAGTACGTGCTTTTAAACTGCCCATGTTTCACACGTTTTCTTCTTTGGTTCATAAACTATTTCAGGGAGAAGGTAAAGGGGAGGGGGCCATCCAGGACAATACCGCCCTTCTGGAGCTTCAGAAAGAGGTGGCGTGATCTGTCCTTTGGCCAGTAGGGGGCAGCGCTGTGTCCAGACCGAGAAGCCCAAGCTCTTCCATCACCTGCTGCACCACACCAGCTCCCTTCTGCTGATTAACAAAAACAACCCACCCTACATTCTGGTATCAAGAATGTCATAAAGTTTAAATTGGTCTATCTTGTAATTAACTCCATTTTCAGGGTTTGGAGGTGGGCTAAGCGCCCCACTTCAGCATATTAGCCGTTTCACAAGGAGGAAGGGGAATTTAAACAGAAGCAACAAGGGAAAACATGTTCTTTATTTGGTAGCAATGAAATCTGTTGCGATGTTATTGGATTATAGCTGCCCAGTTTTTATCTAGAACCTGTGCCTCTGGAAACACAACCCTTAAAGGGGAATAAAATTATTTTCACGTACTTTTTAGGTTAACCTCAATAATGGCATAGAAAAGTTACCTATTCGTAGCTCTTTTACATGCTGTTTTGTTTTTGTTTTGTTTTGCATAGTCTTTTCTGAGAAATACTTATTTTGTGTATCACCATTTCTTTTGGTAGAAAAAAACATCCAAAGTCTTTACATGCAGATTTAAATCTCTCCATTATCTAATTATATTTCCAAGGACATGGGTTACTATTTCCCCCCCTCCAGCTTCCAAATTGAACCACCTAACATAGCTTCACTGACGTTGGTCTGGGCTTTTGTTTACGATTAACTGATGTTCCAAACTTGACTCCTATTTCTAAAAGCAGCTCAAATGCTTCTTGCTGCAAGAAGCTTTTCCCTAGCTCAATTTCTACGTCTACCCTCTGCAAAATGAATCTTTGCCTCCTTAGTGTTCCCATAGTATGTTATTTATACTTGTAATACGCTAAATAAATGACCAGCTTGTGGAAAAGTTGCCACTTTGTCAGCTGCATTTTACTTAATTATTTCACTTAATTATTGCTCATGGTTCAGTTTGCATTATTACTTGGCTCAGCATTTAGCCCTTTCACTGGAATGTAAGAACCTTAACAGTGAACTTTAATGGCCTATTTGTTTTTGTGTAATCCACTGTATTATGTTTTGCACATGGTAAGTGTCTCAAATGATATTTATTGGCACTGAATTGCTAGTGTGGTCCATGCTGACCAGAAGGGATTAAATTCCTAAATGTCAATAGATTGTTCCTTATCCTCGGATGAGGGCATGAGGGCTCTGGTTGTGACCCAGCAGGCACTGCTCGCCTCAAATTCCACCTCTGACTTTGAAGTCTGGCAGCCACCTCGGAGCATTAATAGGCAAAGCTGTGACTTGCTGGGTAATAACACACTGCCTCGGAATAATCATTTTCAAATGAATCAACAACAGCAGCTATTTGCCTGATCTAATTAGCATCACCTTTTTTTTTTGAGCAAGCGGAAAAAGGTTGGCATATTCTGTGTGATGCAACACGCAGCAAATTATACAGACAAGGCAACATCACAGGGTCAGGCACTCACCTCCGTGGCTGAAGGCTTCCTGGCAGTCTCCCCCCCCCACCCCCCCTTCCTACGCTAGCTCAGGAAATGGCTTGCATCATTTCAGGGATGAGAACCAGGAGGAAATCCTTAATTTGAAATTGAGCCAAAAGATGGTTTCTGTATTTAAGGAGAATCACTTCACAGGGGCATTGCAAGAACAAAGGTGGCATTCTCTTCACATTCGAGAGAATATTCCAGAAGCAATTGAATCTGAATGAGAAGTTAACTCTGCCAATTTATCTGGCAAGGGTGTCAAGCAGAATAGTGTGACCCTCTTGTCCATCCTAAGAGTTAAGAGGCAAGGCTTTTGTTGCTAAAGGCCAAGGTTTTGGGGGGTGAGGGGTGGGGAGGGGCTTGAAAGGAAGACAGATGGGAGGGACGGCTCCATCTTTACACAGAATAAGAACCTGAAGGACGATGTGTGTACAGGGAGCCCTGTCTGCTAGCGGCAGAGCATTGTGCTTCCTGTCATGTGGAAGGCATGGTGGGACCTTGGATTGGAGAACGCTGACCAAGGTTTAGAGGAGGGAACTCTGAGGCAGGGGCATGCTAGAGCCGGCTTGTCAAAGCCCATCTCTTCCCAAATGTCATCATGGCAGACTGACACCTGGTCTTTCCCCATGTCTCCAGACCGTGTGAGCCCCCCAGACTCCTGGGAGACCCTAAGATGAGGAAGGACCCTCTATGCCGTCTGAAACAGAGTGCTCTATCCAACCTGGTGAGGTTGAACCCAGATAGAATGGGGTTTCAAAAAAAATAAAAGGTAAGCTTTAGAGCCCGATTTCTTTCATTTCATTCATAAATCTGGACTGGCCGCTTGCGAGCTGTGCCTCCCTAGGTGGGCAGGGGACTCCGCTGCCTCATGTTTAACATGGGAAAAGTGTGCCATCTCTAAGGTCGCGGTGAGGCACATGGGGTTAACACATGAGAAGGTTTTAGAGCGGGGCTGGGTGGAGACAAGCCACCAATCGACGCGCTCCTTCTCCTCGCTGCCCAGGGGATGTGCTCAAGCACATTCATGTGGCACCGGTCATTCTATCACTGTCCTATGTGTCCTTGGTTCCCTGTCCTCTTCTATGCTGTTGATTCTTGATGGCTCACTCTTGCAGGGTAGGTGTCGGTGTCTATGCCTCTTTATGTTCTTCTTTGTGGTGCTTCTGTGCCCTCCTAACACTTCCCATGAACACGTCCATTTCCCAACTCCTCATCGCCGTGCCCTCCACCCCCATGTCTTGACACACAGCAGAGGCATCCTGTGCACGGTTTTTAGGTTGAACTGAATTTGGATCTTTTGTTGGGGGTTCAGCAGAGCAGGTAGGCTTTAATCAGGGCCTTCTGCTAAGGAGGATTGTGAAGGACACAGTCACCATCGTCTGTTCAAGGGTCTGATATACTGTGGTTCCTAGGTCAAGAGGAAACAGGCCCTGAAGGAAGTCGCGGCCGGAAGATCTTTAGAAGCAGAACTGGATCCCCGCTTCACTCTCAGGTTGGAGAACAGAGTGCTTCCGTTCGTAAAGGGAGCAACCCAAGGCCAGAAGACCTTTGCCAAAGCAAGAACTCAGAGAAATCCCAGGTCGCCCCAGGAACCCGATTTTGGGGGCAGAGGACCACTGTTTCATAGTATGCAGAGATTTCAATGGACCCTGAACTTGTCAACTAGAGCAGCCAGAGACCTCTTCTTTCCTCGTGTGGTTCTAGGAAAGCACGCAGCTGAAAGACGTGTTTCCTCAATGCACAGAGGGTTCCTATGAGCTTCATGGCTTAACAGTTAACCAAGGACTCTTGCCACAGCTAAGTTCTCGCTGCTTAATGAATAAAACCAAAATGCACTGGGAAAGACAAAGGTTCCATAACAGGGGTTTGTTTTCTGAATCAATATTCCAGTATTCACTGTAACAGTGGGCAGCGATCAGGCAGGAGATCCTGGCCTTGGTTCTTTATATGTCACTGGTTCATTCTGTAGAGGAGTTTCACGAGATACACTGTTCTCTTCACTTCCCAGAGGAGGAAACTGAGGCTGAAAGAGCGGCTGACCGACGCATCCGAGGACAGCTGACCACTACCACCCAACACTTTGAACTCTTCTTTGCCACCTGAAGTTCCTTATCATCCCCTCTAAACAGTAACAGTTTCAAAGTCGAAGAATGGTCCAACGTGGGCCACAAAGAACAGGAGTAAATAAACAAAACGACTCAGGCAGAAATAAACTCACTTAACTCTTAAATAATGGCCACAGGAAGTAAGGAACTCAAAATCCTCAACTGGATTTTTAAAAATGTGACTCTCTGGCTATCAAGGTTAAAACCATGGCATGTAAAATGCCACTGTGAAGGGGAAAAAAAAAGAAAATGCTGCGTAAAATTAGCAAAAGAAAGAGGACCATTAAAACAGCAGGAAGGAATAAAACCCAGAAAGCATGAAACAAGATGAAATCAGTCAGTTGGCTCCAACCTCTAGTTCTGACCGTGGGGAGAGGCCAAGCTCCCCTTCTCCCTGGTTAGTGTAAGTCTAGACAAAATGACAGAGAAAGGTTAGAAGTAAAAGGCAGAGCAAGGAGTTATATTAAAAACGCAAGTAGAAGCAGCCAAGGACACGGCATCATTAATAGCAAATGTAGAAATCAAAGGAAAAACAAAGCATTAAGCAGAGGACAGCTTTTAAATGAAGGTTAGAGTCTCCAGTGAAGATATAATAGAGGCGAGGCTTATGCACAATAGTAGGGAAGGACATTAAAATGCCACCTTCAAACCCCGACTTATCAAATAGGCACACAACAGACTATAATGTAGTGTAGCTCAACCTCCCAAACCATGGATCCTGCTGCTCTAGCAACATTATTTGAGGCCCTTGGCCAGCATATCCTCCTGCCCTGGGGGCCCAGACTCTACAAACAGTTTCAAGGGGTTTCTTTATTTGCTTCCTTCCTCTCCCCTTCTTTGTGACGCCTGTAAACACACCGCACAATTACAAAGTCGCAGCCGCACGCAATATTGGCGCAGAGATACCCTGTTAAATCCGCTCCTGAGAGCTGTGTGCCCCTTTTAAATTTCAATTATAAGATCAACAACTGTAACTGCTAGCAGACTGTTACCACCCAGGGTTCAGGGCGTTGTGGGGACGGCGCAAGCAGCCTAGAGAAAGGAGGCCTGGCTGGGAAAGCCCCCTGGTCTCCTAACCTGGCCAAACCTGGCCTCCGACCCTGAAGGACAAACTCAAGAGCAAACCTGAAAGGCTCACGCCCCAGGCCAACTTGAGCCCTGGGGCTGGAGCCTGTGTCACGGGCAAGCCAGTTCCCTGACTGCTCCCTATTTTCTTTCCTTTCCCCTTGCCAGAACTTGGAAACCAGCCTCATTCTGGAAGTTAACAAAGGCAAAGACGTGGGATTCCCTGCTAGTCCTCAACTCAGGAAACTACCCTGCAAGTTTAGCCGCTCTGGCTCTTTGCAGACAGGAGGGTGCTGTTGGCTCCCCGCAACGGCAGCCGGCAGGTGCCCCCTTGGCCTTCGGCTCTGGTCCCCCGTAGGAGGCCGCGCGCACACAACTGTGCTTCTGGGCTCTCTGGGCCTTCACCCATGACCACAGCAAATGGGGATGTTACCTGGTTCATGCAAGTCTCCACCTGTGTCCGTGCCCGCTGGGTCATTAGCTGCGTGGAGCTCCCAGCAATTCCCAAGTTCAGGCGCTAAAAAAGCATGCTTCCATGCTGGGCCTGGCTTCCTAGGATCTCTCCGCCCATCCAAACTCGCCCCAGGTTTTTGGCTTTTAGGACTTAGATGAGATTGACTCTCATCCCAGGAAGACTGCCCTGAGTTTTTAAGTGTAAAGTCCAATCAGCAAATATTTATTGAGCTTCTTCAGAGATCTGGATTCTTTATCTTCAAGGTGCTGAGAGCTCGTGGATAGAAAAGTAATTATTTATTACTTTTGGTTACAGTTGTAGAGTATAGATATGTATATCTTTTTCAGAAATCACATATCAGGAAGTGTTGCGTTCCAGAGGCTTTATACATCTTCCCCTAGAGCTGCTTTGGCCATTTGCAGACTTCATCAAGAGGGCGGCCTATTATTGCCATGTTCGCTTTCAACCCTGGCCACGGACATGGGTTCCCTTGAGAACTCTGAAAAGCCACATTTCACAGATTAAGACTTTTATAAGAAGTCCCTCTCATTAGCTTGGTTCCCCACGCCTCGGATCTAGAAGAATTTGGCTGGAGAGTAATGTAAAGGGACATGAAATGTTTTTAGATTTTCGCAGTTTCTCAGGCATTCTTCCTGGCTCTATGCATATTCTTGGCGTGTAGGAACACCATGAAGCGAATACTGGTTGCCATGGTTGAGCTAAACTGAAGAGAACATCCTTGGGATGGTGGGTCTTTGAAATTGAGTTTGAAGAGGGCACCTCGATGGTAGCACTCAGATATTTTCTTGAGAAACTTATGTTTATGGCAAAGCACTTGCAAATTCGTGTGTGTGTGTGTGTGTGTGTGTGTGTGTGTGTGTGTGTTTGACATTGAAGCCAGATTCACTCCTTCAGTGACCCAGGGAAACCCTTTACAGTCTTTGCGAGACTATGTCTAGCACATTTTATATTACTCCAAGGATTTGCTTTTACAGGACCTAAATCTTTAAACCAGTATCTTTCAGGGCTTGAAATTCACACTTGCCTGAAAAATGGAGTGTGACATTCCACAAAAGATGTCCTTATTCAGCTTTAGTCTGTATATCAATATTTTGTTAATGATACTTTTTTTTTTTTTTTTAAAGATTTTATTTATTTGACAGAGAGAAACACAGCTAGAGAATGAACACAAGCAGGGGGAGTGAGAGAGGGAGAAGTAGGCTTCCCGCTGAGCAGGGAGCCTGATGTGGGGCTCGATCCCAGGACTCCGGGACCATGATCTGAGCTGAAGGTAGACGCTTAATGACTGAGCGACCCAGGTGCCCCATTGAGACTTTTTTTCAAAAGGAGCATTTAAACTTCTAATTTTAAAAAAAGTCTTTATCTGCATCCGACAAGCAACAGCTCATCTGAAATCTCATCTCTTGTTAAAAGTACTATGAAATATTTTGGCAATAAAGATTTGAAATTCAAATTTGATAAGAATGGATTGATAACCATTATCTCCCATGAGAAGCAGGCAGAGTTCTTGTGTATTAGACAAATAACTATTAGTAATACCGTACAACCATCTGTCACCTACAGTTCTGAAACTCTAAAACTTTGAAGTTTGGAGAACTTATTTGGTGGCAAAATGTGACCCAAACCAACTTGGAGCTACTTATATCTTAATATAGCCTCCTTTTTGTGAATATTCATAAGTTTCCCCATAGACATACTAATGTACTGATTATGGAGAGCTGCCCCACACCCTGTTGGGGACCTTACATGAGTTCATCCACCCGTCATCTCCCTAAGCTGTAGATAATTTGAAATTTTGAAACATACCTTGTCCAAAGGTTTTAGATAAGGGATTTTTGAGCCTATAAAATCATCCTGTAGTGGATGCCATTACATTTATTTTCAGGGTCTGACCTCACCATTTGTTCCTATGGTACGATCCCATCTAGTCACATGATATTTTGATCTATAATTTGCCCCTGGTTGCAAAAGAGAAATGGGGTCTATTCTCTGGAAAGAATTTTCTTGCTAGTTTTCTCCCATCTTTGTAACTATTAGGTGTCTTACCCACATCTTCAGTTCAACTCGACAGGCACTGCTTGTCCAGTCTGTCTAAGCTGTGTGGTCAGGGACACAGCCATAAGATACCGTCTGCCATGTACAGCAATCTGGTTGGGGAGGCAGTTAGACAAGTAAATACTACTCATTTGTAATGACAAGTTGAACATCATAAAGGGCAGAGTTAAAAACAAAATGCTAAGGGATCAAAGAGGAAGAGTGATGAATGGCAAGGGAGGCTTCATGGAGGAGGTGACAGTTGAGCTTAATCATTTGTGCCTTTCTAGGATGTTAAAATTTTCACATGCAAAAGAAGGGAGAGACGCCATTCCCAGAATTTGCACTGGTCAGAAAAGGCCTGACCTTTCTTCTTCTTCTTCTTCTTTTTTAAGATGCTAGTATACCATAAAAGAAAAAATCAAAGCAGGGTTACAAATATTGAGGTATAAGGTTTACTTTAAATGCCCTTTGCATGGAAAATGTCACGCAATAAATTGGTAGTCAAAGGATAACTGTGTTAGATTGCAAAAAATTGTTTATGTCTAGTCTTCTAGAGGAGCGGTCTGGTTTAGTGACGTATAATGAACACCATCTTTGAATCCCATCAGTTATCCCTGTGACTGAATGTATTGACTTATTTGGTGATGAGATAAATGTCTAAGCAATAGAGCCCCTATGAAAATGAGATCAGTATGAGAGAAAAACTTCTGAGCACCCTAGCATCTGTCGCCTTCCTTCCCCCGATCCACGAGCTCATTAACCCTACGATGGTCTGGAGGGATCCAGGCAAGGAGAATAGCGTGGACAGAGGCGTGTATGTGTTCCAGTATAAATGTGTTCTGAGGGAAGACCCACCAGCCCCACCAAGCTATGTGTGATTTTGTGAACATTCGTTGCTTTCTTTCACTTTTGTGCCTTTTCCTATACGGACCATTCCCAGAACAGAATGCTTGGCACCACTCCCAACATCATCCCAGAGAAGAATAAAGTGATCTCTCTCGTCCTCGTTAGACATGAATGTTAACTCTAGCAATTATCATGCTCTATGGCGATAATTCCAACATGTGTGTGTGTGTGTGCGCGTCCGCGCGCCCCACTGAGGACATGAACCCTTTGTATTCCAAGGAACTATCAGAGCCGCTGGCGCATCACAGCTCTCAACAAGTTACATGAATGTGTAAAAGACAGGTTGAGGCCAGATGGTGGAGTGTCTTCGATGTCGCGTGGAAGAAGCTTTGATTTTAATTTGCGCATGTGTCATTCGGGATATGCCCGATTATACTGTAGTAACAAACAACTCCCAAGTTTCAGTGATTTAACACCAAGTTTCTTTCCTGCTCGTATCACACGTCCACTGAAGTTTGGCAGGAGGGCTCTGCTTCTTGTAATCGCTCAGACATCCCGGTTGATGGAGGCTTCATCCCAATGTGTGTTTCTAATGATCACCAGAGCAGAGTGGCAAATCGCATGCTGCTTCTTAAGGAGTCTGCCCTTTGTCACTTCCACCCAGTTGATAGACCAAAGCGATTTATGCAACCATACCTCATTTTGAAGAGGGTGAGAAAGAACCCCCTTATTCTGGAAGATCAAGAGCCAGACTTACCAGGTCACGAGTACTTCAGTGGGGAACAGAGATTCTTAAAAACAAAACCAAGCAATATATGGTTGAGCTAATAGGTAGCGTGTGAAGGAGCACAGAGACGATCTGAAATTGGGTGCCAGGGGAAAGTGAGCTGGGATGACACACTGGACCAGCCGAGAGCTAGAAGGTTAGGGTTCTCCGAGCAATCCTTGCATGGCACTGTGTGTTCACATTAAACAAGATACTTATTCTGGCTTCGCTTCAGTACCTCCAAGGGGAAAAGAGATCCGGTGATGGTAATATATACAGCCTTCCTGTTAGTCTGAGGGTTAATGAAAGTTGGGGGAGGGGGTACTTAACTCCCTGTTTTCTATTCAGTTCTGAGGAGAGCTGCCTCTTCAACAGAACATTTTTTTTTGAGTTCACAGTACATTTCCACAGTGACAAATTTTGCCAAGCTCACCAAAATTTGAGCTAAACCTGAATAATAAGTTGACTATTTTATGAATTGGTTGCATATCCTGCCAGGTTTTCCAAGTGGTTCTGACAACAGAATCCCTCATCTATAATACCCATCTACAGCCCTCGTCTATAGCTCCCTTGTTGTCCTGGGGATAATATATTGATTGAGCCTCTTTCGAAGGTGTTCTTTTCATGCTTCCCACATGAGGAAGAATTACTGCTGTTTTCCCCAGGGGACCTAAAAAACTGCATTTTTACGCATGTTATTTACTGTATACCTTCTAATATCAAAATGGTCAATTCATTTATTATCCTTTTAACATGCCTTAGAGAATAAAAAGTCTGTTCTTACGTTTGTATGGGGAGGCTCTTATTTTCTTTTGTGTGGAAGTTTTACTTTGCAACTCATTAATTGATCTTGTGTCCATAAAAGGTTGACATTAATTATGCACAATTAGCATATAATAATGTATGACACTTGTTTCAAGTGAATATTAGACAGCATAATTATACTGAATATTATTGCGTTCAGCTATGTAGTTCCACTCACAATATGATGGATGGTGTTTTCCTCTCTACTGAATCCATTTACCTGGCCCAGAGTGATGATTTTAAAATAAACACTGTGGGAAATACATGCACGCCAGTTAAATACTGTTAAGCAGGAAGGAGCATTTCCAAGTAGTAAGAGCAGAAAGGCAACTGACCGTTCTTTGGCTTTTAGGTAGAGGATTATTTTAGATGTATATTGTAGGATTTTAGAGCTCAGCTTCAAAATCCTTCAGAACTCAAAGACTGTTTTATGGAAAGTGTTCTGACAGGCAAAACGGTTCCTTTTTAAACACGATTCGCCTCTGCTCCACAGGTTTATTGTGGAGAACAAAAACATCTATGCATAGGAACCAACAACTATTGTTGGCACATGCCGAGTTGAAGGTGCCTAAGTAGAAGGGAACCCTCCTACAGGGTAGCATTGGTCCAGAAGCACCGGGTGAAATCCAGCAAGAGAAATAAGGCTCAGGTCAATCCTCTCACCCACTAGAATTATTAACATGCATTTACCTGTCTTTTCAAATATTCTTTCATTAGAGCTTTTGAGCTTTTTATTCAAGTAAAATAAGATAAATGAATAGGCTATGATTGAACTTTCACTTTCTAGTTAAGAATTCACTATTTTTTTTTTTACAGCAATTCTTTTTTTTTTTTTTTATTTGACAGAGAGGAGATCACAAGTAGGCAGAAAGGCAGGCAGAGAGAGGAGGAAGCAGGCTCTCTGCCGAGCAGAGAGCCGGACGTGGGCCTCGATCCCAGGACCCTGAGATCATGACCTGAGCTGAAGGCAGAGGCTTTAACCCACTGAGCCACCCAGGCGCCCAAGAATTCACTATTTGAAAAGTCTATTAGCCTCCAAAAAATGAGACTTCCTTTAAAAAGAACCACAAAAGCCCACACTGAAGATGACCTGATGTTTCCCATCATGAGCATAGCAAATGAGTTTATTCTGACTTGTCACACTGACCAGTTTTTGTACATGGATTTGATCCAGCTATTAGTGTAACTGGGAAAGGCTCATTCTGTTCCACGCCCCTCTTTCCCTGTGTGTCTTCCCACCAACTCTGAGGGACCCATCTTGAGAGCTCTTGGTTGGTTTCTAGTTAAGAACCTAGTTCAGCCATTATAATCAGTCCCCAGTTTGTCTGGAATCCTCTCAGGCATTTGAAAGATTCCAAAGATCTTAAGTACTCTCTAGTTTTTCCACTGAAACATCTCTTATGGCAGAAGAGAGTCAATTCATCTTTGGGACCCTGAGGTCCTAACTCAAAATGGGAAGTGTCTTTGAAGCATTTCTTTTGCCATGAAGTTCTATACATGTGTTATGTTCCTCTGTATACTGCATCTGACTTATTTTTGTAACCCCCAATCTTAATGTTCTAAATTAGATATCAGTGAGTATATATATATATATATATATTTATATATTATATTGTTCTAAATTAGATATCAGTGAGTATATATATATATATATATATATATATATATATATATATATAATGTATGTTATATGCACAGGCCGAAGAATTCACAGAACAGTGTGATTTCATTAATATATTTGTGTAAAACATTTGAACCTCTTTTTATGGAGTTGGGCCTGGGCCTTTCCACAGGAATGCACTAATCTTTTTTTTTTTTTTTTGCACCGTGTGAATTAGTGCACATCTAAAACAACAAATATAACCCAACTTTGAGAGTAAGAAACAGGCTTTGCTCAGCTTGCAGCCGTGTTAACTTGACCAGTTAGAAACAGATCTTGCTTATTCAGCTTTTGAGTTGGAGAATTGTATAGTCTTAACACTAGAAGAAAAGACAGATTCTACTGTCCTGCACAAATTGGGAATACTTTCTGTAGTGCTCATGATGAATGGTTATATGGACTAATTTTGAAAAATTCCATCTGACACCCCAGTATAATTCATGGTAGAAGACTCAGGGCATGTAGGAGAAGATTAAAAGGCAAGCAGATACCCCCTATTCCCACAGTCATGAGAACTAGAGGTTCTTTCTCAAGTTGAGCTGAATCCACCTAATGGTTCTTTTTTCTAAAATGCATTTCTAAGAATCTGTCTGTTCCTTCTTCTTGAGGACAGCCTCTGAACCAGGGGAAGGCAGGCTTTGCTTTTCTCCTCAGTCTTCACAAGATTTAGAAGAACTCATACCTTCAAGTATTCCTCAAAGCTCACAGTCTCCTTTGGAGGCTCAGAAGTTTAAAACTTGTTAACAATGACTGCAACCTTTTATATAAGGTTTTACCATCACAGAGAGTAATGATTGTCACTCTATAATTGGGGCTCTAACTCAAAATGGGACATTTCTTGTAAGTCATATATTTTATCATAAAGTCTCCTATACATTTTACATTAGCATGCATAACACATCTTGATTTTATTGCAAATTAATATTTTAAGTTACTAATTGTCAAGTAAACTGGATGGCTCAGAAAAACCACATGGAACCCACCATATAGAATGTCCCCTCGCACACTGCCACCACAGCATCCTAAATGGTGTGTTTCCAGAAGCAGTTTCCAAGAAGCTGTTGCTCTGCTGTCTGTCCTTCAAGTTCTCTAGGTACAGTGTCATTCTCTTAATCATCCAGACCCTTGATAAACATTTGTTCACTACTCCATCTGAGGCTCGGGGATACCTTAAGAGCCTGACAATCTCAGTTCCTGGCTCCTCAGAATTTACTATCAAAGAGGGCTTCGGACAAGTAAACAGGTAATCACAAGGTAGCATGTGTGACATGAGGGTGGGCCAGAGGCTCCAAAAGGGGATCCCTTAACAGGTGCTTAGGGGTCAGAGGAGGCTTCCTGGAGGAAGTGATACCTAAAAGTCCAGATTGGAGGGACCAGTGAGAATGAGCCCATCCTAGGGGAGGGTAGAGATGGTGTGTTGGAAGGTGTTGTCAGCACAGAGCTGCATGAGCTCAATCCCAGGGCCAGAGCAAGCATGGCCTACTTGGGGACTGAAAGAAGGGCAGGATATTGCCAGTGCAGCTGGAGGTGAGGAGGGTGAAGGTTTGCTGCTTGAGAAGGGAACTGGGGTCAGTTCATGAAGCCCGTGAAAAACTTAGCACTAAGTTTAGACTTT
This sequence comes from Spilogale gracilis, assembly GCA_004023965.1. Classification (NCBI taxonomy): domain Eukaryota; kingdom Metazoa; phylum Chordata; class Mammalia; order Carnivora; family Mephitidae; genus Spilogale; species Spilogale gracilis. The sequence continues at coordinate 67,588 of PITA01005681.1, read as the reverse complement.
GTTCTAAAGGTCAGGAAAATCCACTAAAAGCTTTTAAGCCAGGAACCGATTAGAAGTGGCCCACCAGCCTGGAGGCAAGGAGGCCAGCCTTAGGCGTTGATTTTTTTTTTACTTTCTGAGCCTCAATTTCTCATCTTTGAAATGAGGACAATAGCACATATGTCAAGGGTTGCTAGGAGATTTAAATGGAATATTAGAAAAAAAAGTAGCTAGATCGGTGTCTGGCATGCATTAGGAGGCCAGGAACACAGCCTGACCTCTCACAAGTCTGTGTTGTTGTGCTTGTATTGACGTCTGATTGATTTTATAACATGCTGATAATTGACTTGATATTGAATCACCAAAGGGTCTTTTAACTATAGCCAAGGCCCATATGACTGTTCAGTGAATGACTGTGCCTATCAGCAAAAGGACAGCCAATGTCCTTGTACAAGTTATTAGAACTGTGAGCCACAGGTCGGTGACTGTTGGAAGCAACGCCTTGGATAAACATCCCCTAGTCTTTTGTCCTTTTTTTTTTGAAATTTTATTTATTTGACAGGGAGAAACACAGCGAGAGAGGGAACACAAGCAGGGGGAATGACAGAGGGAGAAGCAGGCTTCCCGCTGAGCAGGGAGCCTGGTGTGGAGCTCAATCCCAGGACCCTGGGGTCATGACCTGAGCCGAAGGCAGTCCCCCAACCAACTGAGCTACCCAGGTGCCCAGCTTTTTGTCCTCTTAACGAAGACCGTGCACTACTTTTTCATATTTACTATTTTCTTTCAAGTTCATAGATCGTGTTTTTAAGATTGCTCACTTTTTGTTACCATCTAAACTATATCCATGGTAGAGTGGAGAAGAAAGGAGGGAGAGGGAAAGAGGGGAAGAGGGAGTGAGAGAGGGAGAGAGCCAGCGGAGGTAGTGGGGACCAGGTGACCACAACTGAAGAGTGGTGCTGTGTCTTGGTGCACGGGATGGAGTATAAAACTTCCCTTTAAGCTGTGGAACACCTTATACAAATCAAAAATAAACAGTGACACAAACACTAACCTATTGATAGTTGAAACCACATTAGCAATATGCATGCTTCATGCTTGGGATGCCTGGGTGGCTCAGTGGGTTAAAGCCTCTGCCTTCGGCTCAGGTCATGATCCCAGGGTCCTGGGATGGAGGCCTGCATCGGTCTCTCTGCTCAGCAGGGAGCCTGCTGCCTCCTCTCTCTCTGCCTGCCTCTCTGCCTACTTGTGATCTCTCTCTCTGTCAAATAAATAAATAAAATCTTTAAAAATAAAAAGCATAGACTGATGCACAGAGAAAACCATTATAATCTGTGGATTTAGAAGTTTAGTGATTGTGAGTCAAGATTTGACATTTATTTTATTTTTCACATTCCATGAGCAGAATTAGTACCATATGGCAACTAACCATTGGGAAGTTAAAAAAAAATCACAAGATGATAAATTTCTGCTTTTAAAATATAAGTGGATTAAAATGCTTTGGGTTTCTCTTTGTTTTTATAGTACTCCACCTTCCTTTTTCCTTTTCTTTCCCTGAGAAGTTCACCATATAATATCGATCACCTAGAAGACACTTAATAATGAACTGGTGGTGTTATTACATGTACGTGTAAAATACAAGCTTGGATTTCCTAGTGGAAAGGGAAGGCCTTCCCTGAAAATCCAGATTTAACATTTCTTTATAAGGGGTCACTCTTTTCCTGTTCTCCTGAAACTTTAGCTAAAGAAAGCCAAGCTTTCTCTTTAAATGTTTAACTGGTATTTTCTTCATCATTGTATTAAATTTAAAAGTTCCCCAAATATCCTCCCTCTCCCTTAGATCCCCAAGTATGCTTTTAGAGTTTTATTTCTTTGGCTAAAGTCTAAATGGCTTGCTACAATACAAATATCCCCACTAAAGCGGTAGCAATTTGTTTTTTGCACTATACAGGGATCCAGTATCTAACGTAGAAAAGGAAATTGAGTGCCCCCAAGTTATTAGGCACATGGTTACTAAAGGAGAAAGATGGGAGCTAAAAAGCAGCAGAAGAGGGAGACTGGCACCGCCAACATAGATCAGCTGCCACCCAGGGATTTGGCTGAGCTCAGGTGGTTCCTTTTATCTCTATGGTGTGAATATTTGCAGGCCAACAGTGTTAGAGGAGCTAGGTGGCAACCAGTGGGAAAGCTCTTCCCGGCTGACCGGAAACAGACCCCACGGGTAGTCACGGGGCAATCCGGAAAAGTCACACCGGCGTTCCCTCCTTGAATGGATTTCTGCCGAAGTGACAGAGGACAGAAATAGAAGGGGCAGCAACCAGAGCAAACAAAGCTACTGCATTTGTAGTGGGGGCACAGTGTACATGCTTGAAGAGGGCAACTTTGATGGTAGAGCTGAGGAGCCCTTAGGATGGCCAAACCAAGAAGAGATAAGAAAATCCAGGTGAATCTTGAGCGGGGGACCTGAGCCATGCAGTCTGAGCTAAAGACCTCCCTAAACCCCGGGAGGTGGGCTTCCAGAATCAACACTGAGTGACAATTGTAAGGGAATATTCCCAGTGCTCCCCAACAGTGACTGAACCCTGCAGCAGCTGCTGTATTGAGCTTGTCTCAGTTAATTTTCATAACAACCTGGGCATAATTATCCTCATTTTACAGAGGAGGACACTGGGGCTTAGAGCTAACTAGTCCATCCCAAATTTCAGAGATAAGCAATTGTATTCACTTATTTACTAGCATTAGAAAGCCGCAGACTGAGAGGCTTTCCTCACTTTCCTCACTGTTCTAGAAGCTAGAAATCCATGATCATGGTGTCGGCAAGTTTGATTTCTTCTGAGGTCTCTCTCCTTGGCTTCTAGATGGTCTGTAGATGGCCATTTTCTGTGTGTGTGTGTCTTGATTTCTTATAAGGACACCTCAGGATGAGATTAGGCACCTCATTTTGAGATTAACAACCTCATTTTACCTCAATAGCCTTTCTAAAGATCCTATCTCCAATATAGTCATACTCTGAGGGACTGGGGGTGAGGACTTCAACATATAAATTTTAGGGGGAGACACACAGCCCCTAACAGTAGTTCCTTGTTTTTCTGTGTGTGTATATAGACTTACCATAGATAAACATGACTGAGTTACAACGGTAAACTATTACCTCAGCCAACAAGGCAGAAACAACTTGGGGTACCTCAAAGCAAGACATTGGTGACAAGGAAATGGCTATGTAGGTGACTGAGGAACTAAGAGGCCCAAAAGAGACAACGTGGGGACAAATAAGCTGAAGAAGATATTCATTCTCCTAAGGTTGAGGGGACAAGGATTGGTGTCACTGGAGCAGCTTGAGATTTGGGGCCACCAAGTGGACCTGACCGGCAGGAGCTGGGATGATGGAGGGAAAGTCTGGTTTGGCAAATGATGATGCCAACTGAGACAGAGAGGAAGAGAAATGTCTGGCTTCTCTGCTCTGCCAGTGTCTACCTCTAGTTGGACCTCCCCCCAGTCTGGAAGGCACGAGAACCTCAGGGACAGAGTGTCTTTACCTGCCTACAGTATCGAGCAGGGCAAAGGCAAGGCACGGTTCTGAGACCAAACAGCCAAACTCCAAGTTTACTTCCCCAGTGGGACATGATGGTTCTCATCTCGTGGTTTTGTGGGCCTTCTCATGTCACCAGTTAAATTCCTCAAACAGCTCCGAAGAAGCAATACCTGAGTTGTTAAGGCCTGGTTTAAGGCCAGGATGCCGGGGCGTTTCTTGGAGAGATCAGAAAAGCCCTACGCTTTGCATTGATGAACAGTTGCCTTCCTCGTTCTGTCTGGGATGGATTGTTCTCTCAATGAGCGAATGCTTGCAAAGAGCTCAGCGACTATAAAAATGTGACTTATCTGACAATTGCTTGGTTCACCGGCCACCTGTCTCTTACAGAGTTTTTCCTTTCGACTGCAGTTCCTTAGGAGAGGGACAGATCTTTGCAGGAAGCTGTGGCCCAGCAGCATCAGGATTGATCATTACATCTAGTGGAGCCCTTTGTGGGGAGGGGACCTGGAGGAAGGGGGAATACACGTTTCACGTGGCTAGAATCTTCTGCAGCAGTGAACAGGAGAGAGAGGCATGGAATGTCAGACATGTTAACAGAATCATTTAGAACCACCTGCTTCATATGCAGAGACTTTTTCTAGACCTGGGCTGTTTTGCCTGCCTAATGCACTCTGCATTTTCTGCAGTCAGACCCCACTACATGGTTAATGATGAGTTGGAGGAAACTTGGGGATTGTGCCAGTGGACACAGACACTAACCTTGTCAAAGCAGAAAGAGATGACATACTTAGGGTATGGAGAGGCACTCCATTCCTAAGCCCCTAAAACAACGGGGAAGCAAGAGATCTGATAGGGACACACTTACCCCGTGGTCAGATTTCTCCGAAAACAGCAGCCATCAATCATCTTGCTTAAAACAGTGGACCACCAGAGGACTCAGTCTGAATCATTTAGCGAGACAACAGGCAATAGTGGCAGTTTCCCGGGACGGGGTAAATAGCCATATGCCCGGCCGAGTGCAGACCCAGTCGCCTCTCTTGGCCGGCACGCCTACATAGAAAAGGTGTGTGTGTTAGAGGGACGGCGGATGAAACCGCTTCCAATGGAGGTACATTCAGTAGTAAATATGATTCAGCTGTCAGGGCACTGCCTCATACACATACACACCAAGCAATTCTGTGCTCACGAGACTGACCCCCCAAAAATAAACATACTGATTTAAAACAGGTGACTCAGTCTCCACAGGTTTAATTCCTTGCTTCTTGTGGGCGTTGGCTGGTTGCGTTTTAGCCTCTATCTAGCAACCTCCCCTGCTAACCCTTGCAATCTCCCCTGACTCCAAAACCGTTTTGGCAAGGGGTATGTCTACTTCTGTAATTGTTTTATCCTCAGGTTCCAGAATGGTGCCTGACACATGGTGGGACAAAATTAATCTCCAGGATACCCTGAGTTTGCACATAAAATGTTTAAAGTAGTTTGTCATCACATTTAATGAATATTGCGGTTGGAGTTATTTTACTTACCTAAGCAAAGAAAATCATAATATGAATGATCAGCTACATGGAGTCAGTTCTCAAATTCTGGTCCCAGATTTTTTTGGAGGAGAGGGCATTTAATTATGAGTGGGAATTTGGGTCAGAGGCCCAGGTTTGGGTTGTTCCACAGCTCCATGGAGGCCATGCCACCTTATTCTTCAATTTAGGACATCTGGGACTGGTTGATGTTTAAAATGGTTTCAAACATGGCTGCTCATTGGAATTATCTGGGGAGCTTTAACACTTCTGATGCCTCGGTCCTGGGATTCCAACATAATTAGTTTGAGGTACTGCTTGGGCAATGGGGTTTTAAAATTTTCCCAGATGATTCTAACACACAGACAAGTTACCAACCAAACTAAGACTCTTCTTTTCTGCGGATATGGATACTTAATGTTACTGATGATGAGTCTCTAGTGACTTCATCGTTTTGTTTCCTTAAGTCCCCGACAAAGGGAAATGTGTTCTATTCTCCGTGGAAGTCAGTTTCTCCTGACCACTGCACTTGGCACACTGATGGCACACATCACAGAGCCTGCTTTCTTTCCCTCTTTATAGTGGACGCCTCCCATTTTATGCTTTGGGTTTTCTCCATCGTTTACCCCACCTCCCTTCTCCCTAGCCTTCTACTAACTTTAGAGTGGACTATAATCCCCCATTCTTCCCGCCGTCTCACGGGCTGCCAAGAGCATTTGGTGTCATACTAATTACTATGAGGAAACTAGTATGGAGTGGTGAAACACAGGGAAATGGCCCAGGTTCCAGAATTTCTAACCATCTGCATAGTGGCAGTCTCTGCTATAGCTCATGCTCTTCTCCTTTGAAATGGTGCCTGGAAACTGGGGCCTACCAAACTTCTCCCTTGACTTTCAATTTCTCCCCTCTCAGATGAAGACCATGCTAAGATCAGTCGTCCCTGCCGTCCCCGCAGCGCCCACGCAGATGGACAGGTGAATCCTGGTCCTAAGCGAGCTGTATGGCTTGTCTGAGACCCTCCAGCCTACAGGATGGATGCCCACTTCACTGCCTTTATTATGTCAGCCTGGGCACCAACCTCTTTTAAAACATTGCCTCTGTGGAAAAAAACGTGTTTCAAATTGTAAACAACTCACATGCAAATGAATTTTTGGAATTCAACTGTTTATAAGTTGGAGCCAACTGATACTTATAATGCAGTAAATTTTATTCAAAGGAAAGAACGCATCATATGAATTAACCCACTATTTCAGCCTTAAGCAATAAATAATACTAGCGATAAAACCAAGGTGCTGGAAATTTTCAGGTCAATTGGGAGCATAATACGTGGCATTATTGTGTTCTAGCATAAGCTACAGCTTGCTGTCAAGGTGATTACCAAGACCTGAGGAGGGGGCTGGACCTCAGAATTAGCGTGAGTTTGGAATACAAGCATAGAACCCCTACTATGAAGCCAAACACATACTAAATACAATGTAATTTTCACCACAATCCCATAGATTAGTCTCTATGATTACTCACATTTTATAGATGGGTAAACTGAGACACAGAGAAGTGAAATAGCTTTCTTCTAGCATAGAGCTCACGAATGTCTAAATTACAGTTTTCATTAGGCAACGTGACCACAGAGTCAGCACACGTCACCATGTGCGGGTGACAAGAGTTGGGTAAAGGAGGCCATCTGAGTCATATGTTGTACCTGAAGATGAAGGAAAAAGACAAAAAGAGGACAGACACTGCCTTGGCTTGAGCGGTTGTCTGTGTCAACAACACTCTCAGAGGGGAAGACTGTTGTGTGAGTGCGCGTGTGCCCATTGCACACGTGGCATGTTTAAATTTAAATGTACTGAGGGATTGGACTTTGGATGCCTTGATTGTCAGATTTCCATAACACTATTCTTGCTCATGCCTGAGGTCCTAACAAGGAAGTCCCTAGAGTCTAGACCTTCTTATGGTCTTAAGAACAACTGGTTTTGTCTATTTAGGTCTCCATAAAATACAATCAGCTTTGCCTTTTAGGACTTTCCAATGTCAGTTTTCAAATTTGCTTTCCTCTTAGAGAACCCCCCCTTTTTTGGGGGGGGTTTAGAAAAGATGATCAAACCTCTAACAGCTAAACAAGTCTATTCTGGAAGTATTAGTAATTTTACCCAAAACAAATTGTGAATAAATACTTTATAAGTCTCTTGAATAAAGAATCCCTGTTCTTAATTTTGGGAATAGTTTTTATTATTTGTTAAGATTCAGCTATGCCTCTCCTAGGAATAGGTTGTACATTTCCCTGGCCTCAGGGCAATAGGATAATCACTGGTCCATTAAAATAAGTGTCAATGCACCATAAACTGGTATAGTTTTTCTTGGAGGGCAAAGAATGAAGTATGAGTAAGATGCACCACAGTGTGAATAAAATATATTAGGGACCAAGGAGTTATAGATTTACATTTCCACAATTTTAACCCACAGTCCTATAGTGCAACAATCTGTGAAGACAGGAAGCATTTCCATAACTCTGTTGGTGGCAGGCTTGACCTGAATCAATGTGATGCTATTTGTGGTCCCTGACAACCCTTTTCAAGTGCCAATATGCATGTTTTGCTTTAGAAATTTTAATGTTTTTGATTACTGAGTGGTGCCCTGGTCTTGCTATAGATGTCCTAAAATAGATGGTGTATACACGGTGTTAATTATTTTTAGTGGAAAGATTCTAAATTCTGAAAAACATCAGACTCCAAGGACTTTAGATATAAGACTGTAGACCTTTTTAAAAAAGAGCATTTGACTGACATATAAATTCAACAAAACACATCACTTAATCTACTCTTAAAAATTCATCCATCGGTGTGCCTGGGTGGTTCAGTTGGTTAAGCAACTGCCGTTGGCTCAGGTCATGATCCCAGAGACCTGGGATCGAGTCCCGTATCTGGCTCCCTACTCTGCGGGAAGCCTGCTTCTCCCTCTCTCACTCCCCCTGCTTGTGTTCCCTCTCTGGCTGTGTTTCTCTCTGTCAAATAAATAAAATCTTAAAAAAAAAAAAAGATTCTCTTTCTGTCTCCCTCTCTCTGTCCTCCTCTTTAAATAAACAAATCAATTAATTAATTATTTTCATCAACTTAATTAACAAGTATTTATTGAAATTTAAGATGGAAGATATTAAAACTGGAAACAATCTAATGAAGAAGACATAACATTTAATTGTCGCGTGTGGCACTGTAGACACACAAACTCAGCTAAGACTCGAAAGGACTCTTGCTATCACCCAGCCTACAAAATACATGTTTAAACAACTTTTAGGTTGACTGTGTCAGGGTCAAGTTTCCACGGTGCTGGAGCTAAAATGCAAACACAATTCAGTGCAGACGTGGTGCTTCACTGTTTCAAAATATATGCGTATGAAACACGGATGAGCATGCCCACCCACAACACGGAACTGCAAGGTGGTGAAAGGAATGCCTATCTGCTCCAAAGAAAGAGGGCAAATACTGAATTCTACCTGGCACGGCTGGAATTCGAAGGATTTGTTTCACTGTCTAGTTAATAGTGTGTGTGTTTAACTTGCTTAACAGTTGCAACTGCGTACAATATATCCTCACCAATCCTGCTAAGTAGGTTAGAGATGTGATACTGAGGCTCAGAGAGGTCCAAGTCGCATAACCAACAAGTGGCTGAGCCCTAAGTTGAATGCAACACTGCTCCTTGATGCTCAGTGTCCATACACACGTGGCCAGGAGTCAGTGGGGACTAAGGTGGCAGGATAGCGCGAGACGGTGAAAGAACTCTGGATTGGTAGCCTGGGGAACCGGGTTCAAGTTCTGATTTTACCACTAACTAGTTCTGTGATTTTTGAGCCTTACCTATAAAATGGAGATGAATAATTACTGCTTCTCTGGGTGGCCGCGAAGGCTGCGTGTATAGCCACTCGGGTGGCACAAATAAACTGAAGACAGTGTTGATAAAGATCCAGATTGGTGGGCACGCTCTCCACACACTATGGGTTGGGGTGTAAACTGGCAAGCCTTTGAGAAGTAGTTTGGCATTATCTTGTCACGCTGAATATGACCCAGAAAATCCACATATACAGAAACCTGTGCATATGTACATCAGCATGTTCGTGTAAGAATGTTTTTTTTTGCAGCATTATTCATAATAGCTGCAACCTGGAAACAAGCCAAATGTCTACAACAGGAGAATGGATGTATCAGTTGTGGAATATTCACACTACGGAACATAAGAAAATATGTAAAGTGGATGAACTTTAGCTATATTAAAAAACACATAGTTAATTTTTAAATCCACTGTTGAGGAAAAAAAAGTGATTCTCAGAAGAATACATAGTGTGACACCATTTTTGTGAAGGACTAAAACAAGCAAATAAAAAATATCTTGCTTAGAAATAGAGCCATGTGAGGTCAAATTATCTTTAAATAATAAGGGGATGATAAGCCAGAATTCAGACTGTTGTGACCGTTGTGGGAGGCAGGGTGGAGCTGGGTGTGTGTCCTGAGATGAGCACATTCATAGCTTTAACAGTATGGATAAAATTCTGGTCCCTTTACTAGATGCTGCGGTCACAGATGTCAATTATTAAAAATTATTTTCCAGAGCATATATATTACACATAATCTTTTTGTGAACATCAAATGCTACCTAGTACCCACTAAAAAGTGCTATCGAGTGTTACTCTAGGTCCTTTGAGGAATTCTACCCTCAGGTCCCTCTGTCCTCAGCATCTTGTCTAGAAGGAGACACACATACCCAGGAAGGATTTATCTTAAACTAACAATACTTGGCTAAAAAGAAGTTAAAAAGATACAACATTAATGAAGTTCTTTGCAATTGAAAAACAATACAAACAATAGGTATGATTAAAAGAGAAAACTTACGGTAATACCATTTAGTTCCCACTCCCTCAAGACTGAATTGCTTTAATTAATGATCTTGGGAGGAAATGTCTGTCAACACTTCCACTGTAGATGCATAATTCATTGAATCAGTGCCCTACAACCCAGTAGTTTCTGATGGAACACCAAAGTAAGAGTTTATTTCCAACCTGTTTCTGCTCTTTGGTTTTAAGAGAACAGCTAACATTTTCTGTAGTCGTGGCTGGGGGTGCTGGCAGTGCAAGGAATACTTGTCAGTCTGAAAATACTGAGAGTGACGGGAAAGGAAGAAACATGCACTCTTCTTCAAAAACACTTTTCTACATTCCTACGGGAAAAACCCAAGGTGGCTGTTAAGGCGATCCGCATTATTTAGAGACAAAGAGGAAAGATCCACGTATGTGGTATGCAATGGCAAATAGCATGCATTGTCGGATGTGTTGTGTACCTAAATTTTGTTATTCACCCGCAACGCCAAGTGTGATGAGAAGATGGCCCCTCGTTTTTCCCACTAACGGCCCACTCTCTGATGTTATTATTTCCTCTATCTTTTACTTAGATTTGAAATGTATCCTCAACTCAGCCTCTTTATTTTGGGCGATCTCTTTTCCTCACATGTCTGGACATCGCTCCTTTCTCCAGAATAAAGAGAGAACTCAGATGGAAATTCTTTGTCTGATTATCAAATAACAATTAGAGGGGTGTGTGTGTGTGTGTGTGTGTGTGTGTGTGTGTGCGCACGCCTTTCAATACCATACTGTATCCTTCCTCCTCCAGAGGCAGCCCTGAAGTGCAGTTATAAGTCTGTTTACACCACCCAGATATCAAATTGACTTGCTAATGGTAACTCTTCCTTGGTATCCATGGGTTACTGTGTCATGTGATTTGACATCAAGTACAGACAGTGCTGATTAGGAGCACCCAGCTCTGTCCATCTCCGTGCATCACTGAACCATCTGGTCATTTATTCACTAATAAGCCCCTAATGGCCCAAATATTCACCGGCCTGTCATTGTGACATGGCATAAAATGCCTACATCTTTCAACTCGCTTTGACATGTTGCTTGTTTCACATCAAAACCCGTCATTTACAGGAAAAGAGCTCAGAGGGGTAAAAACTTGACCTAATCTGCAGTGTTAACACAAAGACAGAGGCTTGGTATCTAGTAGCCTGACGAAAAGCATGTAAATGGGCAGGAATTCATTTTGTACATTTTTTTTCCATTCTCATTTTACAACATTCTTTAAGTTTGGTATCATTCCTAATATGGGATTTTATGTGGGCTCTGTGTCAAAATATCTATCCCATATCTGCTTAAATAGTAAAGAGTACTTTAAAAGGAAAGAGCTTTCTGGAGGCGTGGGGCTTGCCTGTTTACATTTAAATGGGTAGGGAAAAAAATAATACAAATGGATCCAAAAAGCCAGTGTCTAGGATTCTCAGATGACAGTGGTTTGTTATTTTAACACTTTTTTATTCTCCATCTTTCTCCAGCTTCATATGCTGTTTTTATGCATTATATCCGGGTATAATAGGAAAGGAGAGATTATCCATGTTTGGAGCGCCCTATATGATCAGCAATGATGAAAGGCTGTAATCCTTACTTTCAGTCACAACCAGTAGGAAAGGGAGGCCCAAACTCCACAAACAGACTGGTATAATCAGAGAGAAGATAATAAAAATTAGAAGGGCTTAAGGAGAGGGAAATGCAGCATTCTACCACATTCAGTGCTGTTGAAATCTTGGTCCTCAAGTGGAATGAAAACATCTTATAACTGAGGTTCACTAGCTGATTTTAGGTGGTTCATATTTTATCGTTATTGAAATGGTGATTTTTCTCAGAAATATCCCTATCCCATGTGTTGCCTTTTATTATCTATTTTTTTAAAAAAACAAGCTTCTAAAAATCACATGTTGGCATAATTTAGGTGTAGAGCATCATTTTCCCATTGTCTTCCCTCACCCTTCACTAAGGCCAGTACCCCAGTTCTCCCCCACATCAGGAGGCTGAGAGAAGATAGCACTGTTCTGAAGATTTCTTCCTGCCCATACCCAAGGGAAGCAAGCAAAGGGGGGCTGATGGTGCTGTAGAAGACTGATCTAGGGCTCTCCAATGTGGCACAACAGGTGGCCTGGGTACACTGGCTTATTTGCACCTGGCTGGCTTTCTTTGTGGCCACAGCAGAGCCTGGATATAGTGATGTTGGTCCCAAAAACTCATTTGGAGGTTGGCTCACACACCCATGGGGCCCAAGTGACATACAGTTAAGTCCAAACCAGCACCCCTTTGCTCCTTTTTGCTTCCCATGAGAAGGAGTCAGAACCAGAGCCTCCTCTGAAGGATGGCAAGTGAGATGAAACTCACCAATGAGACTTCCAGGTGCTCTCTCCATTCTGGTTTTCTGATTTATTGATGTAGACCTTTTCAAAAAGAGCAGTTTTCAATGCTGATTTGAAAATAACCCAAATGCACTGCTGCCTCAGCAGCAGCTGTCCAAAATTTAATTTTGTTTGTCCCCTATTTAAAAAAAGTCAGTGATGTTGGTCATTAACTTCTTCATCCTCTTGTGACCACTCATTCTCCATTTGTAGCTTTATGAAAATTTCAGCACTGATGCTCGGTCTTTATATCACGCTACAAGACTACAGCAGAGTCTCTAGACTGGGAGCCCACATATCTAAACTGAAGGGAAACCCAGAGGTCCCCTTCCTCTTTTGGAATCTAATAGTCCTGATTTCCTTGGATCCTCCTCACTTAAAAATATTCCTTCCTGTCATGCCCTTAATCAGCCTTGCATGAAACCAACCTCAAGGCTTAGTGCTTTGTTCAGACAACTCACATTCACTTGTTCACCCATTCGGTTGACAGACACGAATTGAGGGTCCAGCATTTTTCTAGACACCAAGGATACAAAGATGATTAACATGATACTCCAGCCCTTTAAGGAGTTTACAGTGTAGCAGTTTTTTCAGAATATGGGATTTGGGTGCAGATGGGAAGACGTCAATAAATGAGGGTATTGAGGAAGACAAAGTTGGGAATTACCAAGGCTTGGTTTGCAGAAACAAGTAACTACAAAGCAATAAAAGAGAGAAGAGTCGGAAGTAGTGTGGGAATATAGGGGATGGCAAAATATCTGTGTGCTCTCAAACCTTCATCCTCTTATACACAAGGACCTATATATCACACTTAGTCATCTCCCTACTTTCTCTCCCACCTGTTTCATACCCTTTCTTCTCAGCACTAGTAAGGGAAAATTGTCTTCAAAACAGAAAAGTATTCGGCATGGAATGGATAGGGAAGGAAGGAGAGAGGGAGAAAAAATCATGGAAGGAAGGGGAGGAGGACAATAACAAGAGAGAAATAAGGAGGGACAGAAACTCTTAGAGGAGTGCCAAGCCCTCTGAACCCCAGAGCCTCTATGTTAAATATCCGAAAGTCCCTTACCTTACAACAATAATCAGTGGCTTTTTCCCAGCATGTACCCACTGGCCAGCTCTATGCTGGGTTTACTGGGATAGGAGGAAGGCCTGGCATAGAAGACAAGCTCCTCTCTTCTCTGTCTCATCATACACATACCTTTTCACCTCTCCTCAGTTCTTTCTAATAGCTATTCATTTATCTTTCTCTTGATCTCCCATCCACATTTTCCTCTGCAAATATGTCTTCCATGCTTTTCTGAAAAATTGGGGAGGGGCGGGAAGTGTGCCATCAGGAGTGGTTATGTCCTTGGCTCTCTTCTTCCAGCCAGGGGGAAGGATTAGAGTCATTCATCAGTGAGATTCCAAGATTCTCACAAGATTGCTGCGGATACAAAAGCGATTACTACAATGCACTATTCTGTTTGTTTGTTATTCCTGATACATAGGATAATAAGTGACTAAGAGTCAGGAGACCTATTTTGTTCATCTAAGTGTCTGACTCTGAGTGGCTGGTCATTGTCCTCCCATTGGACTGCCTGAGTGCTGAAAGAACCACCAATAGAACATTCCTGTGAAAACCTTTACGTTTCAGAAAACTTACAGAAAACAAACTGAAATCACGGGCACACACAATAAGGTCATCTAGGTAAACAAAAAAAAATCTATTTTTTTACTTGTGTAAATATATAATATAAAATTTGCCATTTTTATCATTTTTAAGTGTATAACTCAGTGGCATTAATTATAGTCACAGTACTGTGCTGCCCTTATTGCTATCTATTTCTAGAATCATTCATCACCTTAAACAGAAACTCTGTCCCCATTAAGAAACAGCTCGCCATTATTCCTTCCCCCTATCCCCTGATAACCCCTAATATACTTTCTCGCTCTATAAATTTGCTTGTTCTTGGTATTTCACATAAGTGGAATCCTACAACATTCATCCTTTCACCTCTGGTTTATTTTAGTCAGTGTAATCCACCTATGTTCTAGTGTATATCAGAACTTCATTCATTTTTATGACCTAATAACATTCCATTATTTGTATAGATCACGTTTTGTTTACCGATTCATTTGCTGACAGACACTTGGTTACATCTGCCCAATTTCTTTGACTTTGTTTAGAAGGTCATCAAATGATGCTACTCAAAACTGTTGGGGGGGAGCAGGGGCAGAGAGAGTATCACCTAATTAGAAAGACAACAGAGGATATAAAAATCTTGAGTCCAAGTGTTAGACTTGGGTTCAAATCCTGTGACCTTCCTACCAAAAGCTCAATTTTACACTTACCTTGGGTAAGTTAACATCACCTCTCTGCACCTTAATTTCTTCATTTTTAAAATAGGAATCATAATACCTATTCCACTGAGTTCTTGTGAGACTAAAACCCAATGATATAAAGCACTTCATACATTTCTGGAATGTAGTTAGCAGTCAATAAGTAGAAGTCATTTTTCTTCCTTAAATGAAATGTGAAAGGCAAGCATCTCTCACAATATGGGTGTAGAGGAGGTAATTAAAGAACAATAAAGGAGACCCTCAGCGATGAAAAGTTTGGGAACTATTGAGGCTTAGTAGTCTCTAAGGTTATTTCTAAGCTCTAAAGTTCTATAATTTGGTTTAATTTTCAGCTTGCCTCCAATGACCCAGAGGAAAGAAAGAAAATGCATTAAAAAATCAGAGAGGCAAGTTTTATTGCATCATTGACTCCTCTGGAACTGCCTTTAGCATATGATTTAGAGGCAGTGAATAAGCAGATTACCTTAAGTTTAATATCATTAAAACAAGTTTGTGATTGCCCATCTATTTGTGTGGTACATACTAAAGCACTGTTTGTAGATCCATTCATTCACTCTGTGTTAATTATTGGAAGTTGGATCAAAGTCTCTCTTCCAAAGGGACTCTCCTTTGGGTGAAAAACATGAAAAGTTAAGGAAGCATACAAAGAAAATCGAATCATACATTGATAATCAAATGAATAAAAAAGAAAAATAATTCTTCTAGGATCTCAGAGAAAGACTGGTTTACTGGAAAAAGATTTGTGAAGCATGCCAGACTTTATGAGTACCTTGAAAATAGGGTATGATTTGGAAAGACGGAGATGACAGTACGGATATTCAAAATGGAGCTAGGGTAAAAAAAAATGTATAAAAATAGAAGTAAACACAAATATGTTTAAAGGACTTTAAGACTAAGAAATCACAACAGGTAAGAGGATGGAATTGAAATTTACCTAATATCCATTAAAAGTATTTATTGACCATGTTGTCAGGTACTGAGTTAGGCACTAGAGAGAGAAGCAGTCCTTACATTCATAGAACTTACAGTCTATGTCTATTGGCATAGACAGATATATATGCAATTGTATCTCCAATAATTAATAGCTCTTTGAACATGAACAAGTCACTTAATTTTCGGTAATTCTTAGTTTCCTCATCTATAGAATGAGGATGGTGATAGCTTTACAAGGCTGTTGTGAGGACTAAATGAGATGATGAGTTTGAAGCACTTAACATAGTGCCTAACATAAAGGAAACCCTCACTAAATGTTAGCTGCTGTTGTTTGGTGTGGTGATGGTGGTGGTAAACCTAATAGGACCACTTAGATGGGGAGAGATTGTGCTGGCAATAGTGGAGATTGAGGTTAGAAATGTAATTGTGGCCAAATCCATAAAATCTCTTTACTATCTGACCAAAGACTTTGGACTTCAGCTTTAGACAATGGACAACCACTAAGGATTTTTGAGCATGGAAGTGAAATGGCGACACTACACAGATTTGGACTGGGGGCATGGAAAAAGAACAAAGGTAAATGAGTCTCTTAGAATATCATTGCAACCAAAGCTACAACAGATAAGAGACGTGAAAATGGAAATTGATAAAACTCTGTTTTCCAAGTTTGATTAACTGAAAAGGGATGCTGGCATGATGGGCTCAAGCAGGAGAATAACAAATTTGGTTCTACAAATTGTTGAATTAGAAGAAATATGAAAACAGTCCACTGGAAACAGTCATCAGATAAATTGGCTATATGGATTTGAGGTTTGGAAGAAGTTAACACCTACAAATATAGTTTTGTGAATCATTTAAATATAGATGATAGCCAAATGGATGACTTCTCCAAAACAGAGTGTGTATGGGTAAATGACTGAAATCTAATGAAAGCTTGGGAAAGATTCACAGTGAAGCATAGGATGAGAAAGAACCAGCATAAATCTGGTCAGTGTAGGAAGAAAATCACCATCACAAAGGTCAAGGGAAGAGAAATTTAAGGAAAGGTAGAAGTGGGCGCTTCTACTATCTCCCTTTATTAGAGTTCAGTGAAATGGAGGCGAGTCCATCTGAAGTCAACTGCAGAGGCTGTTTGCTGTGCCTGATGGTGGTCTCCTTGTGTTAATGGTACCCTAACGAGGAAAAGCAAATATGAATAAAGTAAAGCATCATTAGGAATGGAGCAGCTTCTGATGATCTAGACAGCCCCACCTTCTTTGAAGGTCTGAGAAAGAGTTTGAGAGTGGTTTGTGCAGAGAATACAGGATAAAATCAAAGAAAGACTGACTTGGGTTATGAATAGAAATGGATGGTACCAAGTGTATGAACTTAAGATTTTCTTATGTAATCTGTATTGGTTGTTTTTGCCACCATTGTGGTTGTGGCTAGGGAATAACTACCTTCAAAAATCGACACTGTTCAACCTGTACCACCTGGCAGCCAGTGCTGTATGAAAGGAAAACCATAGCTGGGAATAATGGAGCTTTTGTGAATTAGCTTGGCTTAGGAGCAGCAGGTGAGTGTGCCCTCTGGATTTCTCTCTCTACCTCTTGCTGTGACAGAGAAAGTCAAGCTTACCAAAGCAAATTAGCATAAGACAGTGGTTCTCAAATTTGAGTGGACATCAGAAGCACCTGAGTGCTTCTTAAAACACAGATTGCTAAGCCCAACCCACCAGAGTTTCTGTCATAGTAGGGGTGTTGGGAGGCCCAAGAATTTGCATTCCTAACACGGTCTTAGGCGATGCTGCTGCTGCTGGGCCTGGCATCACACTTTGAGAAGAACTGGCTTAGGTAGAAGAAGGCGATAACATTTATGGCTGCAAAAAAGTCAGGGAAATGAAAAATAAGACAAAACAACTCCTTGGCTTTAATAATTGTCTTTTGGTAACTTTTGAGATGGAACTTATTAGAGTTACGAAAATTACAAAGAGCTTCCAGTACAGTCTGGTCAAGAAATAGGAGTAACACCTATATACCATTGTTCAGGAAATCAGTTTCACATTGGGTATGTAATTCCAATGGGAAATTTTAAAAAATGTTATCCATTGAACCAAACTTGAATATATCATTCATTCACTCATGTATTTGTTCAACTTATTCATTTATTTAATATCCAATATTGTGCTAGGCACTGTGTTAGACTCTGAGTGATCACAATAGATATTGTGCCTGGCATTTCACTGAACTTGCAGTTAGGGAATTTGGAAACAAAATAGGCAAACAAGAAAAAGTACTCATATGGGAAGTATAGACTTCAGGGAGCTCATATAAAGAGCATCCAAATAGCAAGATTTAGGGAAGCTTCCTAGAGTATGTACTAATTAAATGGAGCATTGAAGATATGTCAGATTATCTAGTAGAAAGTTGGGGGGATGAGTCTGGAGAGGAGAGCAAGGAAAGCAAGTGCAATAATCCAGAGGCAAGATGAGGCCAAGTTTAAGAGGCCCAATGAACCATCTTTAACCGAGATGGTTAGAATACATAGGCATAGGTCTGAATAAGGCTGGGGCTAGGGTAAATCAAATAAAGCATCACAGACCATGTCAAAAACCTCAAACTTTGTATGAAGAGCAACTGGGAGCCATTACAAAGTTAAAAAAAAAAAAACAACAAAAAACAAATCAAAAACCCCCAGTGTTTTAAAGATATAATTCACATACCATACGATCACCTACTCAGAGTGCAACTTAATGGTTTTTAGTATATTCAGTGTTGGCCATCTACAAACACAATCAATTTTAGAATATTTTCATCATCTTCAAAAGAAACCCCATGGCTGCTAGTAGTCACTACCCATTTCCCTCTAACCCTCCTAGTTATAGGCAGCCACTAATCCATGTTCTGCCTCCATAAATACAATCCCACAACATGTGGTATTTCATTAAGATGTTTTAAGCCAGGGAGTGGCGCCCTTAGATTGGCTGTATAGGAAAATCAATCTGGGTGACATGCACAGCCTGGACTGATGGGGAGGGTAAAAGGTGGGGATCCTAGAAGCAGAGAGATCCAGTGGGGAGTCATAGAAGGACTCAGATGAGAGAATCTGGTAGCCTGGACATGGGCGGTAGTTGTGGAGGTGAAGAAAAGGTAGTATTGGCTGGACTTGGGGTATGGCATATGAGGGAGAGTGAACAGAATGAGATGGCTCTCAAGTGTCATCCTCGACACTTGAGAAGGTGGTGCTTGTCACTGAGATGGGATCCTTCATGAGAAGATCAGGTCTGTGATGAGATGGGGAAGATGATGGGTCAGTGTTTACTATGATACACCACAGCCCACACTTAAAATGGGATCGGAGAGACATAGCCATGGTGACATGGATCCTTAGAAAAGAGGAATATGGTATTTTTTCAGTCTTTCATACATTCCCAGAAAGACCAAAACAACTTATATATAGATTGTATACTGATTCAGTAAAATGAAAAGTTTATTTAAATTTTAATGGAAGTATATTAGTATCAAAGGGGAAAATTTAACTGCTTTGCCTTGAATAATTTTGCTGTGTCAATAATCTATCACCTTTCAACATCATAACCAAAGGTGCTTCAGGCCACATGGGTTTTGCGAGGCTATAGAGTCTATTCCCTTGGCCCCAGTGAGGAACTCACCTGAACTAAATCAAAGAAATGGGGACTGATTACAGAGTCAATTTTCAATTACCTGTACTAATAGAGCGGTAGTGTGTGTATTCCCAAACTGTGGTTAACTAGAAATCATTTATATTTGCTTTTAGACTGCATTATTTAAACTATTTATAGCAGTTGGGATCTTAACTACATTTTTCTTTTGTGATTACTGGCATTAATTTGCAACCCTCCCAATTTCACGTGAATTTTTGGCAAATGGAAGCAGCCCAAATAGGAGAAGTGAGAAAGATATATCATTTGGGGAGTTTATATATCCCACACATCATCTACAAATTTAATAATTCACATATATAGATTTTTTAAAGGTCTGCAAGGATGGAGATTACAAATCTCCCTTGATAACCCGTTTCTCCATTTAAGAACACTTACCATTGGGAAATGATTTTCCAATGCTAATCTCGACCCTTCTGCTGAAATACAAACTGATCTTTCCTTTTCCTCAATAGGGAGAAATGAATAAACAGGCTTTGTCCTCTGTGGACTTGACTCTGATAATGCTGAAAACTCCTCTTGACTCATCTCTTTTTCAAGGGGAACAAGTGCCATTCTATTTGTTTGCCTTATTTCCTAGCCAATCATGAGCAGTTCCCTGAAATAAAAAAGCATTAAAACCATGAAGAATGTTACATTTTCTGAGAAACAAAATAATCTGTACTTTACCAATAAAATCCAAAAAGATTCTGTAATAAGAAGTCAGTGAAGACTTCTTACCTATTTTTTTTTCAAGTCTTTTTATAAGACTAAAGAAGCACAAAGGAGAAAATTGAAAGCACCTGTGATTCCAGCAGATGGAGGTAACCACGGGATCTCTGAATCCTCGGACCTTCCCCTGGAGTTCTCAGAGACTGGAAGAACTCTGCAGGGCTGGCATTCTAGGGACGACCACTCTATTTCCTATTAGAATGCTTAAAATCCTCAGGGTGCCCGGGTGGCTCCCTCCGTTGAGTATATGCCTTCCACTCAGGTCATGATCTCAGAGTCTTAGGATTGAGTCCCATGTTGAGGGGAGGGGAGGGTTCCCGCTCAGTGGGTAGTCTGCTTCTCCCTCTGTCCCTGCTCATGCTCTCTCTCTTTCTCTCAAATACATAAATAAAATCTTTTTAAAAAAAGGCTACACCCTCATTTAAAATCTGATGACCAGATAAAGTCCTATGGAAACCCCAAAGACTCTTTTGGTGACTTTACTCCGAAGTCTACTGTAAAAGCAGGAGAGACTGGCCCATCTCTGCTAGGCGTTGAGACCCCATGTTACCCAGACCAGTGGCCTTGGACTCTTTGGGAACTTGCCAGAGTTGCACAGTCTCAGGCCCCACCTCAGATCTAACCTAATCAGAATTGTGTCTGATTGCAATCCCTAGGTGTGACCAGATATGGACTTGCTGGTCTGGCCCCTCAGTTGAGAAGCCTTCTCGATTGGCTAGTGAGTGAAAGCAAACAACAACCAAAGAAGAGCACAAGAAAGAACATGGCCAAGAAAAGAAATTCTTGGCAAGGCCTTAGCTGAGCTGCTCCAGGTGGTCCTGCCTTGGGCCTTCCTGCATAGGCCTTTCTCATCATATTGTACCAAATGCACATCAAAACATCAAGAAATGAGTTTAAGATTAAGTCATGGTCCACAGAAACTGGTTTCAGCTCTTCCTTCCTTACTTTGAACAATAGCCCTTTGGCACCAGGGCCCAGAATACACCTCTTGCCTTTAAGTCAGACTCCTCTCGGGGGAAGGAATGGCACTAGGGTATGAGGGGTCTTGCGCACCCCCTAGAAGCTAACAAAGGGGCCTGCACACTCGGTCTCTTCCGTACTCGGTGCTTGGGTCTGTCAGAGGTTCGCAATAAAGCAGCACAGTGCCAACATGTCCATGTCTACTTTGAGCCCACTTCATGGCCATTGTTTCTCTCCCCTCCCTTCTTGCCCACCATGTAAATTAAATTACCCTTTTTGCTAGTTTTCCCCCTCTTCCTTTGTTCTTTCCTGTACTTCTCTGTTTTCTGACAACAGGAACGGTAGCAGTCGTAACAAAACTTCATTTTGGCAGGAAATTGAAATAAACCATGGATGGGGGGGAGGTTTGCGGGAACAGGAAGGTTGGAAAGAGGGAAGGCCAGAAAACTCATTTCCATATGCACACATACCCCAGCAGACACATGTGTGTGTGCATGATAATCCTTTTTTCCTTCAAAACTTGGATTATTATGAATTGTTTTATATCCATTTTTTAACTTAGTAATACTTTATAAGCATTTCCCCAGATCAGTAAATATTCCTATAAAACATGTTTAATAGTCTCATAGTATTCCAATGTGAACACATCACAAATCATTCATCGAGTCCCCTGTTGTTGGGCATCAGGTTGTCTCCCTCTTCTTTCATGTTTGTAAGTAATGCTGCAGTGAACATCCTTGTACATAAATCTGTTCCTACATCTCCGGTTATTCTTGTTTGACTTTGATAACAACAATAAACCACCTGACCTTGGATTGAAATATCTTTGTTTGTCCAGTACTCAATTATATTATGGCTTTTCTCCAAAAGAAAACACATGGTAGGGTCTGAATGTCAGGTTTTTAATAAGCAGGTTTCACAAGATTGACTCTCTTGCACTTACCTTAAATTTCAGCCACAGTCAATTGCAGTAAAAAAATGCCTGCATTCTAAAACTCACCAAGACAAATTTACTCCAGAGTATCTCAGGATCGGGACATATTGCAGGATGGTGTCTCTCAACTCAAAAGGTGACATTCTATCTTATGCCACTTCCATAAAGTCTGCTCTTCCAGAAGGCCTGATGTTCATTATTTAGGTTGAAGCATTGATCACAAATTTGCAAAGGCTCTTTGTGGTCCCCAACCTTCTTTGGAATCACAGAGAGAAGGAGAGCAATTAAATTATCAGTGTGTAATCTTCATGCATACAAAGCCATTAACAATAATAGTAACCATCTTTCATAGAGAATGTACTATGTGCCAGGTACCGTACTGAGCACTTTACAACCTGTACTAGTTGTCTATTGTTGCATAACAAAATGATCCTAAATTTAGCAGCTTCAAACAACATTTACTGGTTGGTTTTGGTGGGTCAAGAATTTTGGTGTGACTAAGTGCCTCTCATAGGCTAAAATCAAGATATCCACTCTATTACTTTAAGGCTCAACTAGGAACACATACATCTAAGATCATTCATGTGGTTGTTGGCCCAATTCCATTCATCCTGGACTACTGGACCAAGGGCCTCAGCTCCTTGCTGGTTATTGGCTGGAGGCCCCCCTCAGGGGTTTACCCCTAGGTCTCTATGACACAGTTCACAACAGGAGATCTGGTTTTCATCAAAGTGAGCAAGAGAGGGCAAGCAAGACAGTAGTAAGAGTCTTTTTATAAATAAATCTTGGAAGTAACTTTTGCAATACTTTGTACACTAGAAGAGAGTCATGTGGTTCAGTCCATACTCAGGAGGAGCCCATGAATCCCGAGAGGTGGGGATCACTGGGAATGATCTTGGAGGTTGCTATCATACAATGATTATCTTATTAATTCAAACAATGCCTCTTTGAAGTAGATATTGCTAATCCCCATTAATAGATAAGAAAATAGGCACTCGAAGCCAGTAAGTGAAGAGGCTGGGATTCAAACATCTTATTCTGACTTCAGTGCACACCTGCTCTCGTTCTCTGCACTACGCTCTCAGTGAGACACTTTATCTGTAAAGGCCACAGGTTCATAGACGGTTCAGTAGAAATTTAAGTAAACACAGCGTCTTTCATTTACTCTGGCACTCTTGATGTATTTTCTATCTTCCAATGTTTAAGTGAAATTGCTTAACTTACACTAATAAGAGAGGGTAGTACAACCCAAGGGTGTTCAATTAGAGATGGAAGATCCAGGGTTGTCCAGATGCCTGCCTTTTTGAGGGTTCTGGTGAGTTAACTGGCTTCCCAATCTCTACCCAGAATTCTTGTACATCTTTTTCATCCTTGGCTTACATTGCATATTAGCATTGAACATGTTTTGTAAGACAAATATCATTGGGGAAAAATCCCCATGGTCAAGAATTAAACACACATGCGTGGTTCTCAACACATTCTCTAGGAGTCGTCTATTCATTTTCCCTAACCAGTGGAGCTATAAATCTGGCCTGTGCTCAGCACACTGTATGTGTTTTGCTTTATGAAGGCATAAATCACCAAGATACAATTTGTGTTTGATTTTTTGGACACTTAATTTGCTTAAATGTTCAGCAGTTCATAGACGTAAATTGTGCTGGGCATAGCTCCAAGTGGAGTAAGCTGAGAGCAAGAAGCTATACATATTAGGATGTAATTCAGAAGAAAAATCGTCTTGGCCGGTCAAGTAAGTCCTCTTTATAAGTTACTTATAAATATTTTTTCTCCATAGGCAATATAAACACTTAGTAAATACTTCTAGGGGAGGGAACATTGTAGTAAATTTAAAGCATATCCATATAATATGCTTCTATACTGTTGGTGAGGGAGAGATGAACAGGGGATGTGTCATACCTGTTTGGCATAAGGTGCCCATAGACAAAGTGACCATATCAGTGGGTTATGGTTTTGTGTTAGAAGAATGCCTCACTAAGAATCAAGATGTAGATTTTCATCCCATCTGCCCCTAACTAAATGTGTGAACTTGAGTAAGTCATTGAACTTCTCTGGGTCTCAGTTTTCTCATCTGGAAATGAGGGGTTGGATTAGATCATTTCTTCATTCCCTTCCAGTTCTAAAATGTTGTGGTCCTAAATACTTACTGGGCACCTACAAAACATCTGTCTTGGTGCCATGGAGAAGATGGTGGAAGATAAGAAGGAGCTGGGAAACAAAACATGAGGATGTTCTGGAATTACATACCAGTAGAAGAGCTGCTTCTGAGTTTGAGTGTACCAGAGAGAAATCTGTGTCAATTTATAGAGGCTGGTGTTGGCCAAAGTGCGTAGCTACATGTCTGGTATGGTGCTCTGGGCAGGGAAACCTAAGGGGGCCCTGGGAGCTGCCTTAGAACTGTCCCCACCATACACCAGCTGGGACTGCGGAGTGCCACCCTCTCCTTGAGGACAAGGCTGCACCTGAACTTCTCAACTTCCCATGGGATTGATGGCTTCTTTTCCCTGGAGGGCATGGATCCAACTTCCCATATATGTTGGGCGGCTGGTTTTCTGGGACAACTCCTGGAAATAGCTGGTCCCCCAATCTTAGCCACTCAGGTTTGCTCTCATGCTTGCCTCTCAAGAAGGAGGAGAAACAAGAGGGGAGAGAGTCTCCCCACTCACCACGGCCCACTGCATGTCCCACAGCACCTGCCCCAACACCTCTGTGTGAGACAATATGTATAACCGTGTTTCTTCTCCCTGACCCTTAGATATGAATTTCCTCAACAACATCCATTTGTTACCTAGTGGTTTTCAAACTTTTGCATGTATCAGAATGGAGGACTTAACACGTAAATTGCAGGATCCTGCCCTTAAAATTTCTGATTCAGTATGCCTGGAGTGGGTCTGAGAATTTACACTTCTAACAAATTTCCAGTGCTGCCTCTCCAGGGCCCACACTTTTTGAGGATCTGTGCTATATGACATTATAGAATTTGTCCTGAACTCTGTTGCAAGACAACTGCAAATAGGCAAGATCATTGAAAATGCTCCTGGATAAAAACTTTTGAACTTAAATAGTTATATTTTTATGCTAATATGTATTAACATGTTTGTGCCAGATGCATGATTTTTCCATTTATGGCATCAATATCAAGTTAAATATATTCATTTTAGCAAAAGGGGATGGACTTAAAGAAAATATCTGGGTATTCCTATAAGTCACAGAACAGGTGGCATGTCTTAACAAAGTCCATAAAGGTGGTAATATAAAATTGGGTGAAATTTGGGAAGCACTGGCATAAAAAATGAAAGCAATAGAAATTGCTAAAGCAGAGCTACTGGATCAGATGAGGAAGAGTAGCTCTTCAGGGGACAGGGACTTGAGTTGAGTCTTAATGTGGATGGATGTAGATAAGCCAAGAGGCAGTGAGAATGTGAGCAGGTGGATGGAGAGGATCTGGAAAGTGCCATAAGATGCATGGATGTGTGCCCATGTCAAACAGCGAGTTGAGCAGAAATAAATCTCTGCTTAGCCTGGTGTTTGGTATTTAAGACAACAAATAACCATGATGGTGGATTTCCATTCTAGATTTGTTATTCTGGTCACGGATGTGGGCTGTAATCAGTCCTAGTCGTCAGTCCTCTCTATACAAGTCTAGGGCTTAATACGTGTTTTGTTCACTTTGTTTTCACTTGCCATTTGCTTATCTTTATCTGGCGAGTCTACCAAGGCAGGGTTTATGGCTCTAGTTTCTTAACTGGGTCATCTTTAGAAGTCAGCAGCCCAAAGGAAGACACTCCAAACTGATCACTCAGTACAGCCAGTATCATAAACCATCAGACGCTACTTCAGAGATCACTTAGGAATATAACGGTTTCTGTTTTCAATGAGCTGAGCTTGCACATTTAAAAACTGCCACCAGAAGAGGATACCATGAAGAAGTAACCATGTAGCCCATTTCATTTTGCTAAACTGTAATTTAATCTCCAGAAATAATAAGTTGTTGTTATAGCTGAATATAAACTAAAAGTGTTCTTTGCCATTTTCCGCAAACTTGTCATATAAAGAGCAATAAAACCATTCTACCATTGATGCATCATGCAAATTCATTTTCTTCCCATAATGTCCTCCACTGAGTGGGCATTTTTAGGCCCCATGCAGGTCACAAATGGGCATTTGGAAACCATTTGTTTGCTGTGCCTTATAAACAGTCATTGAATTGCTACTTTTAAAAACAAAACGTCGAAGACTAACAATTTGGTAAAAGACTTATGCAATTGCTTTTAAGAAAATTCCACTGTCCTGACAATCTAAGATTGTTTGCTCT
This sequence comes from Spilogale gracilis, assembly GCA_004023965.1. Taxonomy (NCBI): domain Eukaryota; kingdom Metazoa; phylum Chordata; class Mammalia; order Carnivora; family Mephitidae; genus Spilogale; species Spilogale gracilis. The sequence continues at coordinate 41,422 of PITA01005681.1, read as the reverse complement.
ACGTGGGCAACAGTGTAGGGAAAAAATGAAACCAAACCAGACCACAGAAACCTGTTGAGCCTTCTATGACTCTCTTGACTGCTTATGACCCAAGACCACTGGTTCTTAACCAGGCTCATCCAGAGGGACGGTTAACCTCTAGATGGCTGGGGCCCATCCCAGAGTTTCTGATTCAGTAGGTGCTGATAGGGATCAAGTATTACATTTATATGAAGTTCCCAGGTGGTGTTAATGTGCTGGTATGTGGACTACACTTTGGAAATCACCAACTTAGAGTCTCCTTTCTCCTCCCCTCTTTTTTTTTTTTTTTTTTTTTTTACGATTTTATTTATTTGAAAGAGTGAGAGAGAGTAAGCACAAAAAGTGTGAGAGGCAGATGGAAAGGGAGAAGCAGATTCCTAATGGAGCAGGGAGCCCAATGCAGAACTTGATTCCAGGATCCCAGGATCATGACCCGAGCCAAAGGCAGACACTTAACTATCTGAGCCACCCAGGTGCCCTTTCCTCCCCTCTTTGTACCATCAGATCTGGCCATGACAAATTTGTAGCTTCTAAAAGCAAAGTCATACTCCATGATCCTTCTGTCTGATTGCCTTCCTCCTCTTTATCTGCATGTCAAAATCCTACTCATTCTTCCATGCTTGTTTTAGGGTAACCTCTTTTGAGAAACCTCTTCTGACCTCCAGTGAGAATTGAACGTGCCCTGCCTGTGGTTTACCTGTATAGCATTACAGATCTGCCATGATTTCTTTACAATTGCCAATTTTCTGCCATCGTGATTCGTGAGATCCTTGAGGAGTCTTATCTCAATTTTTTTAATTCTCAATTCCTTGCACACACTAGATACTAAGTAAAGTTTCCTGAATAAATGAATTAAAATCTTTAAGAACCTATGATATTTCATGCAAATCCAATTTAGAGGAAGTATGGCACTGTGTGCTTAAGCACACAAGATTTTGGGGTCAGACAAACCCGGGTAGGTATCCAAACTGTGGGACATGGGACAAATTGCTTACCGACTGTGGGACACAATTGTCTTACTGTAAATAGAGAACCACTCGAGAGTTTGTGAGGAGGTGGGCGCCTGGGTGGCTCAGTGGGCCTCTGCCTTTGGTTTAGGTCATGATCTCAGGGTCCTGGGATTGAGGTCCGCATCGGGTTCTCTGCTCAGCAGGGAGCCTGCTTCCTCTTCTCTCTCTGCCTGCCTCTCCACCTGCCTGTGATCTCTCTCTCTGTCAAATAAATAAATAAAATCTTTTTTAAAAAATTAGTTTGTGAGGGGGATTAAAGGAGATTACGCAAGTGGATTACTTAGCATAATGGGTCACAGAAATGCTAAACAAATTATCATTATTATTATTAACGGTTAGGATATAAATCAAATTTACATGCTGAATTTCAGAGAAAACATAGTAGATTTTGGTTACCATTGTCTTCATTAATGGGGCACTTTGCATGTGCCAGACTTTTGTGTGATGTTTCTGGGAATTTAGATAACTGGGTAGCTATTCAAACCGGAAATTGCTTACTAGTCCCATTCTGGCCACTATGCCCATTTAGGCCAGATTTATTCATTCATGATTTTTTAGTTTTTTAATGCCTGCAGTGTACCCAACACACTGTGCTAGGTCAAAGCAATATCTGGCCCCTGCCCTCAGGAAGCTCAGAGGGCAACAGGGAGCCTGACATTAAACACATCATTCATTAATTAAGGAAATTCAACTGTGATCAATACTGAGGCAAAGGTAGCAAATGTTTAATTTGTATGTCCCCTTCATGCATAACTCTCTCCTCCTCAACTGGACTCTGAAGCTTTATCTATAACAATCCACACAGGTCAATTTCATCACCTGAATCTCCCAAATCCCAGAGGCTGAATCTAGGAAGTCTTTCCTCATTAGATGCAAAAGCCAGACCTATTTTGACTCAGAAAATGGATGACATGTTTTGGGCAAGGCTTTTCCTGGAATGTGCTGGGCCTATCTGCATCAGTGACTGGGTAAGGGAGACTTTGATAGGTACAAGTCACAACAAGCTGTATGAAAGGAAGACGTGGGGAAGGATGAACTTACCTTTGTGTCTAAAGAATGAGAAGCATATTTGTTTTTTGTTTTTTGTGGGTTTTTTTTTTTTGTCTAGTTTTATTTGTTTGTTTTGTTTTGTTCTTGGTGGATAAGAGCCAAAGGAGAGATCTCTCTCCTTATTGCTTTGCAAGGTCTCTGCTCAGCACCAAGAAGATGTGCACACCACTCTAAGAGCAGGCCTATGGCCTTACATGGTCCTTCCTACCTGAAGATGGCTGGTTATGACCCACTTGGGGAAACTATTCCTTCACAGATGGGAGTGTCCAACAGCTGATTGGCAGGGCACCCTGTTCAGGTGAAAAATCCTTTAGGACTGTTTAAAATCAACTCATGAAATCAGACTGAATGAATGAAGAACAAAATCCCAGCTGCATGGGAACTTTGCCAATCTCTGTCTTCCAAGTGACCCAAACAAAGTCATGGTATCTGTGTAATTTTCTAGCCCAAGTCAAGGGTCATCATTGTTTTGCTCTGTGAAGCTCAAGCCCGGGGAAAGTGGACTTCATCATTTCTATACGCCTTATTTCAAAACACTATTGATGTTTCTTTAGGACTTTTACCCCTATCTTAACATGTATTATGTATGTGTTTTATGTGGTGATAGAGTTGGGTAAGCTACATTAGTATTTCAACACATTTTCTGATCATGCTATGTTCTTCCTGCTCTGTGAAATTACCAACAAATAGAAAATTTGAAAATCATCTATTATTCCTTCTCTCAGAGCTAACCACTTTAATTGATTCAAAATTTTTGGTAGAATTTATTTCATAGATTTTTAGATAAAATGGCAATAATGTGCATACTGTGTGTACATGTGTGGATAGTCTTTTTCTTTGTCTTTACTTTTTTTAAGAAACATAATTTTAATGGCTAAAAACATCTCACTGTATGAAACTACTTAAGTATTTTTGAAAATAAAAAATAAGCTGGAATCCAGCCAAATTTCTCTTTCCTTAAGACAGCGGTGAAAGTACGCCAGGTATAATTCATTGTGGAATCCTAGCTCTTGGAGCTGAGAAGGACCTCCAAGGTCATGAATGAACATGAGAAGGCTCCAGAGAAATGCATGAATTTAGTTATCTCTTTCTCAGTGTTATGACCATTAAAGCAACCAACTTCGTTTCAGTACTAAACCCTGGGGGTAGCCAAAACCTTTTTCATATCATGCCTGATGGGTGACTGATTTTAAGCAAATTTCCTAATTAGGAATTTTGCCTAAAGAAGTTCAGGTTTGTGAACATTTTACAATGAAGCAATTACTACCAAACAGTAAGAGGGGAACCGTGGTTATTTCTCATTAGATCTTTCCTTCAAAGTTTGAGAAATTTAAATTCACATTAAAATTTAATTATAAAAGTATCTCATAACTTCTGCAGTCACTTCCTTCCCTGATAGGAACTACCTGAAACTCTACTTTTGCAAACATGCCTACGATCTTCTATTATCCTACAAACCTTACCACCACCCTGATTTACTGAGAGAAAGCAAAGCCATAGAAACAATTTCCATGCAATCTGAAGCAGGTTCATTCTACCCCCCTGAAATCAGTCTCATGGAAAGAGCTACAGACCTAAGGAAGTTCTGATTTTAAAAATATTGGATCTATCGGCACGACAGTGATATTTAATAGTATTAATTGTACATTATAATTAATATTAATTATAATATTATGATTAATAGAATTAATAGAATTGGTATTAAGTATCTTAGTAATATTAATAACTTATAGGTAAATAGAGATATCATTAAATAACATTAAATAACAATAATTCACACATTGTTCAATGATCCTAAGTATTACTATCCTAAGCATTTACTATCACAATGAACCAGAGAGGTCTGGAATTTGTGTTTGTTCAATTCTTCATAAACAAAGCTGTGAGAGATGAAGAGAGAGTTTGAGGCATTTTTAAGTTTATGAGGAGGAAATCTCAGCCTCCCAATCCTGACCAGTTGTTTATCAGACCACATGGCCTCATTGGTGGGGCAGATGAATGAGTTTCATTTTTTTTTCTTCAAATTCATGAAACGTACTCAAGAATATCATTTGAAAGCTTTTCTCACTGGTTTTTAACAGTTTAATATCAAGTTTACCCTTGGGGTAGTATTTTTTCTTTTTCTACTGCAAAGATGAGGCTGGACAGATCAATTCGTGTTCCACTCAGCCATATTGTTGGATAAGAGGGGTGGGCTGCTCTACTGAATTATTCTGTAACAATGCCAGCTTAATATTTGATGTCTAATCTGTACCAGGTACCTGTGTACCATATGTTAGTCCAAGTGGGTGAGGAGCATTCAATTTTAACTCCACAAAGTAGCTCTTCTTTAGGGGGGTGTTCTTTCCTTACCCTTTCTCCTTAATATTCTTCAAGGTTTTGTCCTTGGTTGGTCCTCCTCCTTCTTTCCATGTTCTCTCTTTGGTGAATCAACATCTCTCAAAGCATCAGTGTCCCCCAATGTAGGTGATTTAAAATTCAGTAATTTTAGCTCAGTTCTCTCTGTAGGGTACAGAGGTTGCTCCTGGCATTTCAGATTCAGCATTTCCCAAATTGAACTTCTCTTCCTTAAACTTACTTCTTCTCCTGGGCTCTCCATTTCTATAAATGGCACAGCCATTCTCCCAGTCACCCCCAGTGATCAAAGAGGTCTTTGAGATCTTTCTCCTTTCCTTTGTCCCCTACCTCCTGCCCATTCTGCATCCACGGTCTCTCTGAAGTCTGTCTTCTTTTCCTTCAACACAGTCCCAGTTGAGCCACACCAGGGGTTTGCGACAGTGGCTGCACTTTAGATCATGTCACAAAATCAGGTCAGCAACGTGTGCCAGACCAACTGAATCTGTAACTCTGAGGGAGGAACCCAGATTTCAGTGTTTTTAAAAACCTCCTCAGGGGAGTAAAATGTGAACATATTTTTGATAAGCCCCGAGTCAGATTCTTTGTACACATTTTCCCCACCTTCCATCTTTTCCTTCGTCTACATCTCTTTCTGAGTATTAATTTGCCTGTTGTCCTGATCTGTAAGAGCAGTAACTAGCTTAAATGCTTTTCATGTCTCCCCACCAGTGCCTTCAGAATAAAATCATGTGCCTTATCCTAGCCATGGCATTCTTCTAGAACTTGGCCTGTACTTCCCAGTCTTGTTTCATGTTAGTTCTCTCCATATTCTATAAGCTTTTGCCCAAACAAGCATGATCTATGTGGCTTTACCTCGTTCCTTTGCTCATTATGTTCTCCTTTTCTGAATGGATTTCCATAATCTTTGCATATCTCTTCAGACACTTTCAGCAGCAGGTTACAGAATATCCAACTAAAAGTGGCCTACTGAATAAAAAATGCTTACTGCATGTAAAAAAAAAAGTTAAAAATAGAGAGTTCTGGGACTGGTTATGTCTAGGCTGAAAATTTGCCTGTTATTCTCTTGCTTTCTCCCTATATACCAAGATGGTGGCCACAACTCCAAACATCACATCATTGGGAGACAATATTCAAGCCAGGAAGAAAGACAGTTTCTGTTCATTTAAAAAAATATATACAATTTTCCCCAAGGGACCCCTAGCTGACTTTTCTTCAGTGCCATTAGCCAACATTGAGTTAAAAGATCACATTCTTGCTTTAGGGAAGACTGGAAAAGTGAGTCTGGCCTTGTAAGTCTCTACACCAGGAGGATAGATCTTCTAGGAAAGAAGTGAATTGGGAAGGCAACCAACACAAGGAGACAAACACCAGGGTCTCCCATATTTTGTCTTTTGAAATACTTAGTACTTCTTTCAAAGTTCAATTCAAATGTCTCCTCCATGAAGCCTTTCCCAAAACTCTGACCAGACAGAAGTCTTTTCTCTCTGAATTACTGTGGCATTTTTGTTTAAATGTCTCTCTTTGATCTTTGTGTGTGTCAGCTTTTTGTAACATTTGTGTAGGTGTCTTATTTCTCATATTGAATTATAAGTTCCTTGAGGGTGGGGGCTGTGCCTCAGTCATCCTATTATAACCTATAGTACAAAGTCAGCTGAAAAATAGTTTTTTTGTAAGAATGATATTCTGGAATTTATTGTCTTTACACTGTTTGTTCAGCTAGTGGCCTTTTCAAACTTGTTTCTAGTACTTGCGTTAGGTGATCAGTTGGCCAATGGAGATCAAGTTATGGTGGTATCAAGGATATGACTGATGTCTTCTCCCCTATTTCCCTGTTACCCAGTCATCTGAATGGGGTGGTCTCCTCTTTCCCATTTATGTCAGTTTTAGAAAAAGAAGATTCAGTAGTAATAAACTAGTTGTCACCCTCTGAGCACCTTTAACTGAATTCTAGTAAATTATTTGAAGATCTTTGTTTAAAGCCTCAGGCTGGCCAGGCTGGAATGCACGCTGGCTATAGGGTTAATAAGGAAAGTCCCACTGGGGGGTAACTCTCCCTGACTGGGCCTCTCCAGGAAGGGTCAGCCAAGCAGAAAAGGGTGCTACATCTTAGACCTGCATGGGGGAGATGCTGGCTTCAAAGACTGGACTCTGACAGGAAAATGAATAGAAACCCATGGAAGGAGGGAACAGGGGGGCAATGCGGGCTCATTAAAAGAACAGTAATAATAATAATTTTAAAAGCTTTATTTCTTTGGGAGTGAAAGGACAGGGATTTCATCAGCCTGAAATTCATGAAACTTGGTTGCTTTCAACTACCCCCGTGGCGGTTCCGCACAGCCCTCGGTGTTATGTGTAGCAGCTTTTGGGAAAGAGGGTGCTGCCTCAGATTCTTCTCTGCTTCAACTTTCTCCTGAGGAGCCATTCTCTGAGACCCTCTCCTTTTCTGCTTGGGCTAGCAGGGGAGCCCCAGATGACTGTTCCCTTTACAGAACAAATACCTCATGAGGTAAACAGGATTCATGCTTGGCTTGAGGCCAAGTTACAAGTTACAAGGACTTTGCAAGGATAAAACTTACCTGGGTAAAGTTGGAAACTTAGATGAACCAAAGGGAACCCTTGAATGTGTAACCCCAATGCACCATAGGGGGATTCCAGTATTGGAAATAGTCTCCAAAAGTTAACTCCAGCCAAAAGCAGCAAAACAAAATATATTCACCCTTCAATAATTTCCTGAGTGGTGAATATGCATGAGGTTCTGGACTAAACATGATACCGACATCATCTAATTTTATATTTGGAACAGCCTTTGAAAGTATTACTATTAGATTTGTTTTATGGATGAGGGAACTGTGATTGGAAAGTTTGTCAGTGGTTCTTGAACTTTCATGGGCATCAGAATCACCTGGAATCTTTGTTAAAACACAGGTTTCTGAGATTCCTTCCTGCTTGACTTGTCTTGGAACAGATAAGGCTCTCTTGGCTCTCTTTCCCTGCCTTGGTACTCAAACTACACCATCAGTTTTCCTGGGAGCCTAGCCTGCTGGCCTCTGGGGGAGGCACACCGTCAGTTCCGCTGGGACTCCAGCTTGTGAACTGGCCCTGCAGACCGTGGAACCTTGTCAGCCTCCACAGTCGTGTGAGCCAATTCTTTATAATAAATCCTCTTCTCTCTCCCTCTCTAAACATCCCATTGGTTCTGTTTCTCTGGAGAACCATGAATAATACAAATTTTCTGAGTCAGTAGGTCTGGGGCCAGGCCTGGGAACATGCATTTCGAGAGTTCCCAACTGATGCTGATACTGCGGCTTCAGAGGCCACACCTGACAACCTCTGCCTTAGGTTAAGGGAAGGCAAACAACCTTCCTTTGTAATTCCCCCAACCCAGTTCCAATTGCTCAGGTTCTCCCAAGAGGCTCAACTTCCTTTAAACACACATTTAATCTGCCGTGTACCTGAGGTGAATGAGGTACAGGCCTTTCTTTCAAAGTACTCACAGTCCAGAGCGGACGGCAGGAGACAGAACACGATGTGTAGTAAGTGTCTGCAGAGTTCAGTGAGGGCGAAAAAGAGAGTTTGCCTGAGGGCAGAGTGTGTCCAAAGTCTTCATGTGGAAGGAAGACCTGGGCAAGAGATGAGGGATGCGAGGAACCAAAACTCGGGAAACTGTGGCCAGTCCCTTCTCGCTTCTCATTTCTTTGCAGTTCACCCTAGTTTCTGTCAGCTCTGCTGCAGCTAGTGGCTCTGGTAGGTGCTTTTGGCATCGACCCTGAGGCATGCGTGTCCCTCCCTGACAGCTCTGTGCCCCACACTTGGTGTGCTCAGGCCCATCCACGAGACACTCAGAGGAAACATTCACCGAGCCCCTCGCTCGTCCATTGTTCTGGGGATTGAAAGAGGCTCCATGAGCTTTACAACCAGCGAAAATTGTCGCCAGCTTCACAATTCTGGCCAACATGTCTATGCTTTGAAGTCTGGTTGCTGCCTTTTACAATTCTATTTTTAAAATGTATTAAAGATGTTTAAATGTGGCAGAGACTTCCAATAAAAGCCAGGCTGCTTGAGAATCAGGATGCTGGTCTCAATTTACAGTGCCTGTTAAATAATAGGATACCCATGTAAAAGGGGCTCCAGGAGCCTGACCCGCTAGTTCTCATAGAAACCGAGCTCACTGCCCAATGCCTGTGAGAGGATTCCAGAGGTTATCAGAACCTCTATCTACCCCCCTCCCCGTTTATGCTACAAGAGTGCCTTTTAATACAAAGTGATTGATGTTTTGTTTGAATCAGTCACCAAAATAAAAGCATTCAGCAAAAACAGGAAAATGTCTCTAATAAAATATTTTGGTAGTAATTTTGGCTAAAAATCAAGCAAGGGATAATAGGTAGTTGCCATTGTTCTGCAACGTCTGGCTCCCTGAAAAGGAGTTTGGGGTCATGCTATATGCCCCCCAAATCACAACTCTGAACATCATTTGGGGATCAATCTTTGATAGTCCATTTTATCTTGAGGACTTTATTAGACCCTTCAGGAGGCTACTAAAAATATAAGATGTATTTCCTGACCTACACCCTCCCCATCACCACCCACCCTCAGTTACTCAAAGTACATTGTTGCCTCCAGCTTCAATCTTGTCTACATTTCTTCATCCTTGGTGCTATGACCCTTGGTTCAGATATTTGCTTGTGTGCCAAACAGGGCGGGTTGATTTATTCCACACCTATTATCACAATCATTTTTCAGTGTCTCCTTATGCTTTAGATTCTAGAAAGCTAAAATTCCTATTCCCGGACTCCCTTGAAGTTAGTAGAGCCATGTGGCACAGTCTGGCCCATAAAGTGTAAAGTAAAGTTGGCTAGGGATTTCTGGGATGCTCTTGCTTTCCTGAAACAAGCACTGACACTTCCTTCTTCCGTCCTTTCCTTCTAGCTATTTCCTGAAATGTGCTATGACAGCTAGATCTGGAAGTGCTGTCTCTTGACTATGAGAGAAATGCCCAGAAAAATGTAGAGTTGTTGGCTTTGCCATCTTGAGCTATGAACCATTGTCTGCAATTGCCAACTTTTAGACTTCCTATAGAAGAAAAATTAAAATTCTAATTGAAGCTATTATTTTTCAGTTCTTTCTTACTTAAAGCCATGGATGCTTTCTAACCGAGCTATTACAGGGCCTTGGAGTGCTTGATTGCTTGAGCACACATAGATGCTAAATAGCAGAACCATGGGTAAAACTGGTAGATACCAGGCTAACGCTAAAACTTATCTCCACTGAATATTCTTCTGTGAATTCCTTGCATGCTGTCTAGCTGGAATGATAATATTTTTTTTCTTTCCTTAAGGAAAAGATAACTTCTAAAATCTGCTACAGCTGTTAGTGGCTACGGCAAATTCCCCTGCAACTTGTTCTGGAAGAGTCACTATAAAGACTTCCTCTCGGTGATGTAGCTGTTGAGAAACTGGGCCTTGTTACCCCCCTGAGAGTAATAGGCCCTTTCTGTGGCTTGACAAAGGCAGCCCTTCCAAATAATAACCTGGCATGTAGATCTGATCATTGGGGGGAAAATGAGGACATTTCCATAGACATCAAGAAGGTTTAGAAAAGGAAAATGGCATTGACAACTCTACCATGTTCACAGCTCTTCTGAGATTCAATATCTTTAGATGCTTCTGCCAGATTCAGAGTCTCAACTGAGGTCTACTTGTAGAAGAAGAAAGTGAAGACCATCCATGGGGGAAATCCCCATGAGGGAAAGCAGTCTAGAATAGGACTCCTGGCTCATGGGAAACACCTAGACTCAGAGCAGGGTTGGTTCTGGCACAGTGTAGACCTGCTTTGAGAATAAGAGTTGAACATGCCACTGTGAACCAATTTTTATTATCCAAAGCACTGATAATGTCTGTACACCAACCTGAAGCAGCAAGAGAAACACGACACAAAGATGTATCAGGGCATGGGACCAACAACAGCAGAGGGTCATTTTCAAGCTGCCTTGTCTGGAAGCCCAGTCTGATTCTCCAGCTGCTCTCCAAGAGGCATCCAGAAGTAAGGCTAGGTCTCTCTAGGATGAGAGAATATCTGGGGTTCTTTGACAATGTGGAATGTTGACCCTGAAAGATCCTGGATTCTTGTTACTTTGATGAATGAGGGATCAAGCTATTTTAATTTGAAGACTACAAGATGTGATCAAATGTGTGTTCTGGGCTGGTGAACTAGGTCATAACAGCTGCATAAGTAATGAAGTTAACCCAGAGAAATGAGGAAAATATTGTAACTGGGGTACTCCAGTGGTTCAGTTGTTTAAGTATCCAACTCTTAATTTTGGCTCAGGTTGTGGTCTCAGGGTGGTGAGACTGAGCACTGACTGTATGGAGTGTGAGTCTGCTTAACATTCTCTGTCCCTCTGCCCGACCCCCTCCACCCCCTCCACTGTCACTTACATGTGTACTCTCTTTCTAAAGAAAAAAACGGAAAAGAAAAAGAAAAGAAAATATTATAACCGAGACAACTAAAATATGGGTACTTCAATGGTTGGACATTGTTAGTGAAGTGTAAACATCTATTTGAATTCAGAGCATAATTAGTCAGCTAACTTGTATTTCAAACCATCTTTTTATGTTGAATTTTTCCTCCAATGATCAAGAGTCTCCATAATCAAGAATTATACTAAAGAGGGAGTGGGTCACTAGGAAAGTCTGTATTGTTTTCAGTTCCATGTTATTCAATATGACTTCATAAGCCAATAAAAAATCATGTCAGCTAGATAAAAAAATAGCACTAGCCTGGAAAATGTAGGAGGGAAGCTTTGGATCTAAGGCTAATGGTTTTTGCATTATTTTATAAAGATCTGGAAATCTTGGATCATTCTGAATCACAGTATTGGAGAGTCAACATTGTTATATTCAAAGTGTAAACTGCAGATACAGAACAGTGGCAGACAAGCCCAACAAGGGTACACTGGACAACTTAATTGGCGTTTGGCATTATTGATAATTTGGTATTATTCTAAGTAATAGTAAATACTTAGAATTCTACTAACAGTGCCAGATTTAGAGTTATAGTTTTAGAGATCTATCCCAGTTATATAAGGAAAAAACAGCTATAACCATCCTAAAATTCTCCAAAAGGCCTTAAGTTGTTAACTCCAAGCAGGAATCCTCACCAAAAACATACATGCCAGCTTCATTTCATCAGAGCTCCTCCAGAATCAACTGGACAAAGAGGGACCTAGTGGGTTTGAACAGTTGTGAAGTTGTACCAGGCCCTCTGCTAAGCACTTCATATTTCTTTATTTAATCCCCAAAATAATCACATGAAATAGGTACTATTATTATCTTTACATTCTATGAGGGAACAAGCACACAGAAGAATTTCATGGATTGCCCATATCACACCATCTATAAGAATCAAAGTTAAGGTTAAATTCTGATCATCTCTGTCAAGGTGCCTGGTCAAGTTGTATGTACCCCGTACCATCCTCCGTCTTCACATTTCCTCCTCTCCCCTTCTCCCTTCAGATACTTCTCAGTTGGGGTGAAGGAATCATCCATAATCCACAATTTTAAGTCTCAAATGGAGAGGAAAGTTTCCAGGCATATATGGTCTCCCCGACATTCCCATTGTAGTGTCTCAAAGTAAATACCTGCTGAAATTTTGATGATTGGTCTTTATCATATGGTAGGAAATCCATAGGCATCTCTACCACTATTGCAGTTTCCTTGAGGCTAGGGCCTTACTAATCTTGAATTTCCTTAGGAACTAACAAGTGGCCTCTCTGGAAGACACCTGACAGATGTGCTGAACTGAATGATTGATACAAGGTACAGACAAAGCAGGAAGTCAAGCTCACTTGATGCTGGCAAGGGCCACAAATAAACTCTGGAGGCCTCGCCTGCTGGGAGACATGCTGATGGTTGTTTCTTTGTCCTCATGATGGGAAGACAGCTATGCATCAATCTTGGCTCTCATCAAAGGAAGTGAGAATTTGGAACTCTGTGAAGAGACTGCATTAAATTACTTCCACAAATTTAGTTTTACTTGATCATAACACAGCAACATTAAATTGTTGCATAGAAAAGTACTCTTTTTTTCACACTTATTTAAGTTTCTTTTTTTCCCTTTTATTTGAATGCCAGTATAGGTAACATACAGTGTTATATTAGTTTCAGGCATACAATATAGTGATTCGACAAAGCCATACACAGTTATATTTGGGGTTTTTTTCATGCCATAACAAATTCTTTTTATATAAAATGGATTCATAGAAATGTAGCATTTTGTGTCAGGTTTCTTTTAACTTAACATATTTTCAAGGTTCATCTATATTGTAGCATGGATTAATAGTTTATTCATTTTTATGGCTGAATAATATTTCACTGTATGGATATACCATTATTTTGTTTATCCTTTCATTAGTTGATGGAAATTTGGGTTGTTTTCACGTTTTAACTGTTATAAATAATGTTGGTATGAACATTGTATACACATTTTTGGGGGAACATATGCTGTAAATCTCTTGGGTATATACCTAAGAGTGGAGTTGGTGGGTCATGTAGTAATTCTGTGTTTGATTTTTTTTTTAAGATTTTATTTATTTATTTGACAGAGAGAAACACAGCCAGAGAGGGAACACAAGTAAGGGGAGTGAAAGAGGGAGAAGCAGGCTTCCCACCGAGCAGGAAGCCTGATGCGGGGCTCAATCCCGTGTTTCTGGGATCATGACCTGAGCCGAAGGCAGTTGCTCAACCAACTGAGCCACCCAGGCACACTTCTGTGTTTGATATTTAAGGAGGTGCCGACTCATTTCCATAGTAGCCCCACCATTTCATCCCTATTAGCAAGATATAAGGCAATTTCTCCACATCTGGTCAATACTTGTTATTGTCTAACTTTTTTTTTTAAGGTTTTATTTATTTTGACACAGAGAAACATAGCCAGAGAGGGAACACAAACAAGCAGGGGGAGTGAGAGAGGGAGAAGCAGGCCTCCTGCTGAGCAGGGAGCCTGATGTGGGACTCGATCCGGGGCCTCCGGGATCATGACCTGAGCCGAAGGCAGTCGCTTAACCAACTGAGCCACCAAGGCACCCCTATTGTCTAACTTTTTAATTATAGTCATTTTGGTAGAGGTGAAGTTATATCTTATTGTGGCTTTGCATTTTCCTAATGACTAATGATGTTGAACAACTTTTCATGTACTTCTTGCCTTTGAAGCACAAAAGTTTTTAACTTTGATGAAGTCAAATTTATCTATTTTTCTTTCATTGTTTGTGTTTTAGGTATCATATCTATGAAAATGTTTTTTAATCCATGGTCATGCAGAATTATACCTATGTTTACACCTAAGAGTTTTATAGTTTTCCATTGAGGTCTTTGATACATTTTAAGTTCAATACTGAATAAGGTATGAGATAGAGGTCAAACTTCATTCTTTGTTTGTAGATATTCAGTTGTTCTAGCATTATTTGCTGAAATGACTTCTTTCCCTGGGGCACCTGGGTGGCTCAGTCAGGTGAGCATCTGACTCTTGGTTTTGTCTCAGGTCATAGTCTCCTGAGTGGTAGGATTGAGTTCCATGTCTGGCTCTGTGTTCAGTGGGGAGTCTGCCTGAAAGATTCTCTCCATACTCTCTCTCTCTTTTTTTCTCTCAAATAAATAAATCTTAAAAAAAAAAAAAAAGAAATGACTTCTTTCCCTATTGAATTGTCCTGGCTCCACTGTCAAAAATCAATTGACCATAAATGCATAGGCTTATTTCTGGACATTCAGTTTTAGGACATTGTTCTGTATGTAACTCTGTAGTACATTTTGTAATTGGGAATTATGATGGCTTTATTTTGTTCCTTTTCAATATTGTTTTGGCTATTCTGAATCTCATGCATTTTTCCTATATTTTAGGATCAGTTTGTGAACTTTTGCAAAAATGATAGCTTACATTTTAATTGGTATTGCATTTAATTTGTAGATCACATTGAAAAGTGTTGCCTTCTTAACATGTTAAGTCTTCTAATCCAGTATCATGGATGTTTTTCCATTTATTTAGGTCTTTTTCAATTTCTTTCAGTGATTTTAGTTTTAAGTATTAAGCTTATTCCCAAGTATTTTTCTATTTGGTACTATTATTAAAGGGATTGTTTTCTTAATTTCATTTTCAGATTGTTCACTGTTGATATAGAAATACAACTAATTTTTGCAGAGTAGTCTTGTATTCTGTTAACCTGTTGAACTTATTAATTGGTTATATTTTTTGTTATTTTTTAGAACATGCTAGATGCAATATTATGTCATTTGTAAATAGGGATAGTTTTACTTCTTCCCTTCCAATTAGGATGCCTTTTAAATTTCTTTTTCTTGCCTAATTGCTCTAGCTAGGACATATACTACAATGTTGAATAATAGTGGCAAAAACAAGAGTGAGCACCCTTGACTTGATCCTGATAGTAGGAAGAAAGCAATCAGCCTTTCCATCTTAAGTGTGATGATAGTTGTGAGTTTCCCATGATGTCTTTTATTGGGTTCAGGAATTTCCCTTCTATTTCTAATTTAGTGAGTCTTTTTAATCATGAAAAAGTGTTAGATTCTGTCCCATACTTTTTCTGTGTCTATTGAGATAGTGTCGTGGGTTTTAATCTTTATTCTATCAATATAGTGTATTATGTGGATTGAATTTCACTCATTGAACCAACCTTACATTCTTGGGATAAATCCCATTTAGTTATGGCATATAATTCTCCTTGTATGTTTCTGAATCTCTTTGCTAGTATTTGATGAGGATTTTCATAAAGGATATTGATCTGTAGTTTCTGTTTCTTGTGATATGTTCAGCCTTACAGAAAAAGCTGGGAAGTGTTTCTTCCCTGCCTATATTTTGGAAGAGTTTGAAAAGAACTTGTGTTAATTCTTTAATGTTTATTAGAATTCATCAGTGAAGACATTTTATTCTGGACTTTTCTTTGTGAGAAACTTTTGCATTACTAATTACATTATCTTATTATTTGTTCAGATTTTGGTCTGTTTCAGATTTCCTTGTTAAATCACTTTTGTTAGTTTCTTGATTTTCTAGGATTCTGTCTGAAGGATCCACATTATCTAATTTATTGGCATACAAGTGTTCAGAATATTTTTTTTATTTCTTTTTAAATTTCTTTTTATTTCTGTAAAGTGAGTAGTAATGTTTCCTTTTTTAGTAATTTGAATCCTCTATTTTTCTTGGTAAATATAGATAATTGTTTGTCAATTTTGTTGGTCTCTTCAAAGAACCAAAAATTTGGTTTTGTTGATTTTCTCTCCTGTTTTCTATTCTTAATTTATTTTTTCTGCTCTAATTTTATTACTTCCTTTATTCAATTTTACTTTTTTAAAATTTTATTTATTTGAGAGAGAGTGAGAGTGACAGAGATCATAAGGGGAGAGGAAGAGGAGAAGTAGACTCACAGCTGAGCAGGGAGCCCAGTGTAGGACTTGATCCCAGGACCCCTGAGATCATGACCCAAGCTGAAGGCAGACGCTTAACTGACTGAGCCACCCAGGGCCCCCTGATTTGGGTTTTAATTTGCTCTTCTTTTTTTTTTAGTTTCTTTTAATTTCTTAAAACCCCCTGATTTGGGTTTTAATTTGTTCTTCTTTTTTTTTTAGTTTCTTAATAAAATAGTCTATGCATTTGAAAGCTTTCTTTTTTACAATAAGGTATTTACAGTTATAAATTCTCCTCTAAATAGTGTTTTCACTGTAGATCATGAGTTTTGATATGCTGTTTTCATTTTCACTCATCTTGAAGTGTTTTATCATTTCCCTTATGATTTCCTCTTGATCCATTATTTAGAAATGTGTTGATTTTCACATATTTGTAAATTACTCAAATATCCTTCTGCTATGGATTTTTAACTTCATTCCATTATTTGTAGAATACACTTTGAATTTCAATATTTTTAGGTGTATTGAAACTTGTTTTATGACCTAATATATGATCTATTTTGGAAGAAGTTCCATGTGCACTTGAGAAAAATGTGTGTTTTACACTCATTGGGCAGAGTGTTTGGTACATGTTTGGACTAGCTGGTTTATAGTTTTGGGAAAGTCTTCTACTTCCTTGCTGACATTCTGGCTAGTTGTTCTATCCATTGATGAAAGTGGGATATTATAGTCTCCAACTGTTATTGTTCAATTGTCCATTTCTCCCTTTGTCAGTTTTTGCTCATGTATTTTGGTGCTCTACTGTTAAATGCATATATGTTTATAATTATCTTTTTGATGGATTGACTCTTTTACATTATAAGATGCAACTTTTTGTCTCTAGCAACAATTCTGGTCTTAAAGTCTATTTTGTATGATATGTTGTAAGATTTGTATGGTACTGCCATTTTAGTTTCCTTTTGACTATTGTTTAAATGGTATACCTTGTTTCAACATTTCACTTTGAACCCACTTGTGTCTTTTGTCTAAAGCGTGTCTCTTTTAGATAGTATGTAGTTGAATCATGCTATTTTTAATCCATTCTGCCAATATCTGCCTTTTAATTAGAGAGTTTGATCATTCACATGAGTGCAATTATTGGTGATGAGGTAAAAAGGATTTGTCATTTTCTTATTTGTTCTCTATCTTACGTCTTTTTTGTTTCTATATTCCTCTGTTACTATCTTCTTTTGAGTTAAATAGCTATTTTCTATTGTACCATTTTAACCACCTTTTCTTATTATATATTTTTAAATTTATTTTCTTAGTGATTGCCTGGGGATTACAATGAACATCTTAACTTATAACAATCTAGTTCTAATACCCACTTAAAGGACAAAAACTTTGCTCCTAATAGCTCCATTACTCCTCTCCTTGATACTGATTTTGCCATAAATTACATCTTCATACATGTTGTGCACATCAATAGTAATTTATAATAATTGATTTATGAAGTTGTCTTTTAAATGAAATAGAGGGAAAAAAGTAGTGAGAAACAAAATGCATTATTACTGTCTTTTTTTTTAAAAAAAGATTTTATTTATTTGACAGAGAGAAACACAGACAGAGAGGGAACACAAGCAAGGGGAGTGAGAGAGGGAGAAGCAGGCTTCCCGCCGAGCAGGGAGCCTGATGTGGGACTCGATCCGAGATCTCCGGGATCATGACCTGAGCTGAAGGCAGTCGCTTAACCAACTGAACCAACCAGGCGCCCCTCATTATTACTGTCTTTTATATTTGCCTATATATTTACCATTACCTAGTTTTCTTTATTTCTTCAGGTTGAGTTGAGTTACCATCTGGTGTCTTTTTATTTCAACTTGAAGAATTCCATTTAATATTTTTTGTAAGGCAGACCTATTGTCAAAAAACTCTGTTTTTATCAATAACAATAAACTCTGTTATTTATTTAGAAATGCTTAGTTTTGGTTTGTCTATTGTTTATTTTTTAATTTTATTATCTTAATTTCTTATTTCCTCCTTCATTTTTATAAGATAGTTTTACTGGATATAAAATTCTTGCTTGATAGTTTTTGTCCTTCAGCAGTGTTTATTTTATCCCACTGCCTTTTGGATTCCATGCTTTCTGATGAGAAATAAGCGGTTAATCATATTAATGACCACTTACACATGATAAGTCACTAATCTCTTGCTGCTTTCAAGATCTCTTTGCCTTTGAAGAATTCATTATTAAGCATGAGTCTCTTGAGTTTATTCTAGCTGGAATTCATTGAACCTCTTTGATTTATAGATTAATACTTTTCATCAAATTTGGGAGTTTTCCGTTATTATTAATTCACATATTCTTTCTACCACTTTCTCTATTTTCTTCTGAGACTACCATTATGTGTATGTTTCTGTGTTTCATGATGTTCTAGTAGTTTCTGAGGCTTCCCTCATTTTTAAAAATTCATTTTTTTTCCACTCTTTGGACCAGACAATCTCAATTGATCTGTATTCAAGTTTGCTGATTCTTTCCTCTGTCTGCCTAAATCTGGTGTTGAGTCCCTCTTGTGAATTTTTCATTTATTATACTTTTCAACCCCAGAATTTCTATTTAAAAAATGTTATAATTTATATCTCTTCATTAATGTTATGTATTTAGTGAGACATTGTTCTTATACTTTAATTTTTTTAGATATGGTTTACTTTAGTTTTTTGAATATTAAAATGTCTGACTTAAAGTCTTTGTATAATAAATTCAACATCTGAGTTTTTTCAGAGACAGTTTCTACTGATTGCTTTTTGGTTGTTGTTCTATATTATTTTATTTGTATGTATTTTCATTTTTATTTGTATGTATTTTCATTTTTATTTGAAAACTGAATATTTTATATACTGTATTGTTCTCTAGAAATCAGGTTTTTCCTCTCTCCAGGGCTTGCTGATGTTGCTGCTTGAGGTGATTGTTGTCATTTGTTTAGCAACATCTGAATTATTCTGTAGTGTATGTTATTTGTCACATGTGGCTATTGAAATCTCTGCTCAGTTTGCTTCAGTGGTCAACTAACGATTGGAGAGAGATTTTCTTAAATGTCTAGAACAACAAGACTGTCCATTTTGCTGAGGGCTCTGCATTGGGGGAGGGGGCGTATCTTCAACACTGAGCCAGGCAGTTGACAACTCTGCCTTAACCTTCACTGCCTGCTTGTGCCGACCCTCAAGCTTAGCCAGAAATGAGTGGTTAGGGCCTTCTCAGGTTGTTCCTGAGCACATGCACAGATCTATACTTGCACAGGGACTTCTAGGACTCCCAGGAATATGTTGAAGCTTTTAAAAGCCCTAATGACATTTCATTGCCTTTTTAAGCATCCATTAGGAAGGGTTGGACTAGAACCCACCCACCTATCTCTTTGCTCCTCTTTTCTTCTTCGTCTTACTTTCATGGCATAGCATTATCTCCTCAGCCCCAACTTGTCATAGTGGGACAAACTCCTGGCTCTGCTCTCTCTGGGATAGGAACTCCAAGGGGCCTCTGCCTTCTTTTGGACAGCATGCCCAGCAGACTAGTTCCTTCAGCTTGGCTGACTACATGTGTTTCTGTTTGGTTTTTATCTGCAGATATTTGTTGTGCTTTCTTAAATGTCATGCATTTAAATATTTATTTTATCTTTTGATATATTTTATCTTTTATTGCTATGCTTGGGGTGTTGGCAAGGGAAGAAGAGGGATAAACAAGAAATTACAATGTCATATTGACTAGAAGGTCTCTGTGTTTTTCAAGTTTGTCTCCTATATCAGTGATTTAATTTTCTGCAAGTTATTGTGCTTTCAATTCTATCATTGTTCTTTCCATTTCCATGAAAGCTGATACTATTTTATCATCTTCTTTGTGATCTTAAGACGCTCTCTCCTCATAGAGTTTTGTTCCTGTTTTATAGAAGCTTTTTTCTTCTTCTTTTCCTTCCTCATCCCCTTCTTCTAAATCTTTGTTTTTCATCTTCTTGTCCTCTTCTCCCTCCTCATTCTTCTTTTTTTTTAAAAGAAAAAAATTAGCAGAAAGGAGTTTGTTTCTGACTGAGGGAGTAAATAATTGCCATTGGTCTGATCTCTTCCTTGATCATCCAAATTTCAGTTTTTACTGTTTTGTAATAATCTTTTCAATGACCTCATGTAGCTTTTTCTGTTCATTCAGCCTTAAACAAGAAGAAATCTTCCAGGTTTGATGTTTGTCAACAGTTTGGTTATTTAGAAAACATTTGGCTCCATTGTTAGCCCTCATGAAGCTGAATACATACAACTAGACCAATTTCTACTGTTAAGCTTTCATCTTGTCTGCCAATGCTAGGCACATAGAGGATCTTTAACTCTCTCCATTTCCTGATTCTTTTATACTCATAAGAAGTTTAACACATTAAAAACTATTTTAAATACCCCAAAACCTTTCACACGGCTTCCAGTATTTTTCTTACTTTGATTTGTAAACTTTATTACATTTTCTCATACTGTTCCTTCAGACATGCAAAGCACCACTTTCAGTCTTCCTTAATTCTCACTAATAATTTTCTAGAAGTCAAAGTTTCAAAATACACATCAGGGAAAGTGGACAGAAGGACAGGAGTACAGCACACCAGTTGACTTAAAAAGTGGCATCCATTTAATGAAGGGATGGCTGCTGAGTGTTTTGATTGGTGTAGTTTTTTAGTTTCTCAGCCACAGGGAAGACAGATGGAGAGGAATATATTATTTCCCTATTTACCTTTTTGATGGCAGGTGTCATTGGTTTTCAGCTGCATAGCACTGTCAGGTCCTCGGTTTTGTTTTCACCATAGCATCATTGGCGGGGGGCACAGGTTTGAGGATATTATTCCCACATGCTAGAAATAATCATCACTCTCTTTCTTAATATTTGGGAAGTATTATAAATTTTAGCCCTTTTTTGGTCTCTTTGTGGATAATCTTAGAGAACTGTTGGGAGAAGACAGATCAGAATCCAAGCCGTTTTGAATGAAAATCATACAGACAAATCCAAATTTCTAAGGGCAGATTCTGATTTCTTGGTAGTAGTCCTGGCTTTTTGCTGTGTTCTTAAGATTTTCAAGATTCTTATGATCTAAACACACTCAGGCTTCAACTCTCCTTCTCTATAGGACCCCCAAGTATGTTCTATGTGGGAAAAACTTTAGAAGTTAACTTTTTGAGAAGTTGTAAGAGCAAATTTGGGAATCTAAAAACAAAGTTTCAAATTATATCATGAATTTTAAAATGATGAGCTTCAACAGCTGCTGGTGTTTAAATTCTTTCATGACTGGTAGACATGGATGTCAGAATGAGTAACTGAAATGGATGCTGGGCCAAATGCCTGGACAGGGTGCTGGGGCCCTGAGAGGCCAGCCATTTATTCTCGTGTTGTTGGATCATGAGGAAGTTGAAGGAGTCATGAGGAAGGGGCCAGAGAGACAGATGAGGGAGGGAGTGAGGAGGATCCACTTCTCAGGGTGCAGACCAGTGACTGTTTTCTAGTATAGAAGTATGTCAATATGACAACAGCTGGCATTCTGGGAGTGGTACACAGAACCTGAACCCCAGCCCTAGATTCTAAGCACTGTATGGACAGGGACCCCACTCCCTCACTCACTATGTTATCCTCAGACCCTCCCTCAGCACTTGTTTATAATAAGGAAATAATACGTGTGGACGAAATAAGCAAATAGGCACCAAACAAATATACAAAATAAATATACACATAAGGATGTTCCTCACCCAAGTGAGAGTTTAAGGGATAGTGTGAGACACTGTCCTATGAATAAAACAGGATTATGATGATATGTGCCCCCTCTCTTTTCATAGAGAGAACTCTGAAATGACACTTAGGAAACACAATTCATTTACTGTCCTTGGGAGAAAAGCCTACTAAATAAATTCTGGGTGTGGTGGTTGGCACAGCATCTGGCACCTGTGGGAGCCAGACCGCAAGAACAGCAGTGAGGATAATCATGCGTTTTGTTGCATTTGCTAATACACTTTTGAGCCGCAGTTAATAAGCAAAGTAGTCATCTGAATATTACCATTCATTTTCTTCTGGAAAATATTTTCCATGCCTCTGGATGAATGGAAGAGTGAACCGAAGGCAGGCAAATATCCCTTTCAGGTCTTGCCTACTGCCTACTGTCCACCCCCACCCCACCCCTGTGCAAAGAACACCATTAGTATGCACTTTGGGAAATGCCCCCAGGCCCAAGCAGACACACATCGCCATAAGAAAGAAATTCCTTAACTGGTGGTGCCCTGGCATTGGAGAAGCTACTGGCTTCTGTGTGCTCCTCAGCGCTCCCCGTTCCCCATTCGCCCCCCGTCTAAGCGGCCCGTATGGGCAATCATAGCACTTCATTGTCCAGTGGCATCATTACAATATTGTTATCATCTGAGCTGGAGTCTGACACTTTCTCTAGGACCTTTCAAATAACCCCTTTACTAGGCTTCAGTACCAAACCATTCAGGGCAAATCTCTGCTTTGTGCTTGTCAGCCTTAATAGACTGGATGTCACTTGAGCCTATAAAAAGTGCCTGCTCCTCAACTGTCAGTCAGTCCTGGTGGTGTCAGCGGAGAGCATGGCTGGAGCTGGCTGGATTAGAGGGTAGTTACCAGAGCTGTCAGATTACTGACAGCCTGACACCCACACTTCCAACTTCCTCTGACTGTATTTGGTTTCTGTTGAGCTCTCTGGACCTTTCTTAAGGTGGATCTCTCTGTTGGAAACAGATCATAATTTGGCGAGCATCTTGCGAAGTTGGGCTCTTTTCTCCCGTTATGATTTGGAGAAAGCGTCTTTATTCTGAGCAGCTTTTAGACCTCAGTGAATATTTTTAAACTTATTTCAGCAAAAGATGTCATTTATTTATAGTTTCCAAGTTCATGGAAACTCTGTGGGTGTGCATGTGTGTGTTTCAATTTTATTGTCCTAATTGGTCAGAGATACATCATCTTGACTGAAATGTTCCCTCTTAACTCTTCCACATCTACAATGTTTTCATCGTCCTCTTCCATACCTTTGTTTGACCCCTTGTGCTAAACTGGAAGCTCTGAGTGTGGGTATGTGCACGCACGTGCCGGTATTAGGAGACGGGGTATATACAGAAGTGTTGACTTCTCTATGAATGTGGATATTTCATACCTAATGAAAGACAGTCAGCTAATGGCTGAGGCAGGAAGAACAAATTGGCAGCTCTCCAAACCATGCCTTACTTAATATTCACCTTGAATACAGCCAATTAGTGAATGAAGCATCTCTCCCTCCTTCGCTTTCTCCCTCTTTCAAGTTTTCATTCCCTACTTTTCTTCCCCCCTCTCTGTTTCCCTCTCCTTTCTTCCCTTGAATTCTTGATCAGCGTTTACCATCTTGCATTCTCCACCCTGGACACCAGGCACACAAAAGCAATGTGTCTACACCTCTGTCCCAAGTTCACAACTGCCTGTTCACATTCCTCAGGTATGTTTGAATTTCACAGGCTTTTTTTCTGACCAGGGAGGAGAGATTAATTAACACTTTCATTTACTTAGGCAATAATCAAGGCTGATTAGCTTTTGTGAAACTGAGCTTTGGGACCAGAAATGCAACTTTTGCACCATCTCATATTTGCTTACTGTTTAATCTGGCCACAAGAATTAAACTTGAGCCCTCATTGTGAGAGCAGCCTCTAGCTACATGCACAGGTGGATGCTCTGTGGTTATAGGGGTGAGAAAGCACTAGGCTTCAGAGGATCTACCTGTACTGGGAAAGTTACTTCATCTTGTTGAACCTCAGTTACCTTTTTTCGAAATTGGGGATAGTGATATTATCTGCCAATCTCCTACATTTGGTCAATAGGCCATATGTGACTGACCACACATATGAAAGCACTTTTCAAACTGCAAGTTACCACAACTACAAATGGTGATCACAGTAATAGTACTCTATATGGTTATATATTGGATTGAAATTGGCACTTGTTTATTTAGATTATTTTACTTATTATTATTTCCTTGGCCACACATATTTTTCTTTTATTTTTCTAGCATATAACTGCACAGCTAAAAAAATGCTTCCCTCTAAAAATAATAGATTATGTATTATTAAACTTAGGCACTCACACTCACATCAAGAGTCTTTAGCTGGTCCTCCCTGGTCCTGACTGTGCTTTTAAGAGTGTTGTGGCTATTTAAGACCATTGTCATTTTCCATGAGCTTACCAAAATTGTTCAAATTAAAATGAGCCCATATCTACCTCCATTGCCAGGAAAATTCATACTCCTTACAGGTCCAGAAACCTGACAGAATAAAGTTCAAACCAGAGACTGAAAAATGTAGTAAACATATGAGAAAGGCAGGGGGTAGGGGAGTGGGTACAAGAACTTTATGTATTCAGTGCCAAAGCCAAAGACACATTTTTTTCAGCACTTCCTCCCCATTCCAAAAAAAAATTTTTTAAAGCAAAAGACCCTTATATTTCACCCAATTAAATGTTGGAAAACAGCCTTTCAATATTATTTACAACATCCAGAAGTTTTAAATCCAGCAACTCTTCCACATTCCCACTTTGCTCTAACACACATTCTTTATGCTGGGTGCTGCTGAGGTTGTCTTCCCGGTGCCCCAATGACCGTGACTTCCATTATTCAACTCACGCAGTGAAAAACATCACATCCAACAAATAATAAGTGGGTTGGGAAAACATTTCATTTGCAAACCAAGTGTTTTGGCCACATTTTTGCTGAACTTCCTGGGTAAGGATTCCATTCTATGTCAGCAACCTAAATGCTTTTACAGACCCAATTCCTTCCTGAGCTCTGCTTATGAATGAATGCTGCAATTTGCAAGGTGACTGTCCCAGGTAAGGACTCGCCTGTGGCCCCAAAGCTGAGAAAGATAACTTCCTGGTGGAAAAACAGAACCCCCACATATCAAGGCACTATAATTAGCTGGGGGACTAGGTTGGCCAGCTTTCAGTAAAAAACTCCATCTTATTTCTCAGCCGGCAGCTCAGAGGGTGATCTTCATACCCCTTCTCATCTCGACTACAGCCTGAATTCCAAAGTGCAAAACTTTCAAGACCATACTTGTGGACAACACAGGCAGTGTAGGCCTAGTGTTTTCTGCTGCAGACTTGGACATGAGCAGGTATTTCTGAGTTCTTATCCTGACTTTACTCATTTCCCAGACATATGATTTTGAACCTCAGTTTCCTCATCTGTAAGAGAGATTGAGTTGTAAGATTTAACCTGGGATGGGATAATGTAAATTTGACGTAGCACCAGTCAGTGCCTAATGAATGGTGGTTATTATTACTATTTATTACAACTATTTGCCTTCTTGTCTGATGTGGGCTCTGAGTTCCATAAGACTGTGAAAAGCCAAAGAAACGTTCAAGATGTTAGTCTTATGCCTACCTGACTGTACACAATGATACATTTCTAATCATTCATTCATTCATTCATTCATCCTTGCACTTATTTAATTCATTCATTTAACAAATATTTCAACGTCTGCTGTGTTCCAGACACAAGGCCAGATGAGGAATTACAAAGATGAACATTACTTGCCCTCCAGGGATTCCCGGCTGAGTGGAGTAGGCAGAGATGTGAACATCACTATAGGAATGTCATCAGAGCTAGAATAAGAATATGAAAACATGGTGCTAGGAGCATTTAGGAAGTAGCATTTCTGAGGTGCCTGGGTGGTTCAGTTGGTAAGCATCTGCCTTCAGCTCAGGTCATGGTCCCGGGCTCCTGGGATGGAGCCCCACATTAGGGTCTCCACTTGACGGGGAGCCTGCTTCTCCCTCTCCCACTGCCTGCAGCTCCCCCTGCTTGTGTGCTTTCTCTCTCTATCTCTGTTAAATAAATAAATAAAAATCTTTAAAAATTTTTTCTTAAAGTAGCATTTCTTCTACTAAAAATGTCAGAAAAGGCTTCTAAGGAAAGACACCTCTGAAGTGAATCTGGGAATTACTCCACTGAGTTGAACAGGGAAGGGCAACTTATGCATATGCAAAGACATGACCAGATTGTGACAGGGTGGGGTGGGGGGCATGGGACAGTGGGAACACCGCAGCCATCCATGTTGTAGGGGACAGCAACAGGCCGGTCCGCCGACAAAGCCTTTTATCCAGGGCTTTCCTCAAAGTTTAGGGATCTTTGACAATTTTGAGCAAGGGAATGATGAGATCAGAGACATTTCCAAAATGTGATGCTGAAAGCAGGGTGAAGGGTGTATTTATTTATATGAAGAACAAAACCGAGAGGGAGGGCATAAAGGCCAAAGATGGGGAAAATGGAGAGGAGGGAATAAATTCAGCGGCCTGGAGGAAGAGGAGGAGGATACAATGTAGCTTTTGGAGAAACAGGCCTTGGGAATGGAGGGAAGCAAGCGCTCATGGTGGTTTCAGGTTTCTGACTCAGGTGACCCAAGAAGAGAGTTGAGTCTTCACCAGGATGGCAGATATGATGAAGAATCTGGTTTAGAGGGAGAATGGAAGAGTGAGGAGGGGCAGAGCCCAGGAGAGATGAGTTTGTAGTCTGGGGAAGGTTAGACAAGAGAGAGTGGGCTTCCTGGTTGAAGCCATTGCTGTTGAGGAGGTTGGCAGGAGACAGCAACTAAAAAGGGCACTAAGCAAGGATTGGGATGAAGCTTCAGAGACTCCAATATCAGGGACAATGCAATGGAGGAGGACCTGGGCAGAGCCCAGGAAGTGCTGGGAAGTCAGAGAGAGTGCTGGAGAAGCCGTGTAGATGATGTTGAAGATAGGGCAGAAGGGTGGCAATTTGTATTTCTGTGAGAAGTTCCAGACGCTGAGGGTCTTCGGAGTGGAAGTTTGCCAGAAACCCCAGTTGAGAAGTTCCTTATTTCTGGGGGGTGACAGGATGCCAGGCAGGGGGGTCAGAGCCCAGGTGAAGGTCTCAGAAGCCTGCGAGGGTGGAATGAGCAGGACAGGCTAAGAATGAGAGACAGAGGACTATGGGGCCATAAGGTTCTTGCTTTAGGGTTAAAGTTGCACCTCTTTGCATATGGCTTCCGTCTTTTGACCACAAACTTGCTTGTGGCTTGTAAATCTTTAAGCCCAGTTCTTTCCCCCTCTCTGAGACTCAGTTCAAACATCCATAATAAATGGAAAGAATTCACAATTTGTCATCTCCCAGCATCCCATGTGGCTCCCAAAAGTCTCCAAGAGCTAGCTTCCGTTACATACTTGTGTTTGGAAACCTCTCCTTTCAAACTGATTGCATCACTGCTTCCTGGAGAACCCGGCAGATATGCTATCCTCCCCACCCCCCCACACCCCCGCACCCTGCTTTCTTGCTCGCAGCATGCTGGAGTGACGAGCTGCCTGGAGCCAGCAGCTGAGGCACCCAGACACCCCGTGTCACGGAACAGCACCTCGCGCAGCCTTCCCCAAACTGTGCGGGCGCCTGCCTGGGCTGAGCAGCAAGAAAGAGAGAGAGACATCTGTGATATCTGATGACAATCATCTCTGATTAGACTGTCACTACAAGGCACAGGCAAGCCGGGGCCACAGCTAATTAGCTTTGTGAGGCCAGCTCTCTGTTTACTGGAACTGTACTAACAAGTTGCAGCTTTCGCAATGCAGACGAGTGGTCGCACATCTGCCAGCCAGGAACCCGTCGCTCCAACGTTTAGGGACAGAGCGGCTCCTTCTCTGGTCCACTCAAACCATGAAACATGGATGTCTTTGTGCCGGGAGCTACCTTGCGTTCATTTCTCCGCTTCCCGTGAGCTGTGGCTTCCAGACATAGTAGTAGAATAAACCGCTTTATACCATCGGATATTATTCAAAGTGGGTTTGTCTTTTTATGTGAATATCTCTTCCACTTTGGGTTTTCACGGTTCCTGGGCTAGGTCAGGGCATCAGCTAAGTCTGAAAAATGTAGCTATGACTGGCCTTCTCATTTGAGCTAAAACACAAAAGAAGACGACGAAAAAACTAGAAGCTTCATGGATAGTAAGATCGAGCTTATCCCATGGGTGTTGGATAGAGTCGATCTATTGTTCAGAAACAGTACATGTAAGGATATGTTGCCAATCGTTGCTAGAGAACCAGTACAGTTGGAAGTACTCTCAAAATATTTTTCAAAGCTTTTTTTTCAACATGAGTGAAAATTTCCATGTAAGTTCTCCTTCCCCCATTAGAAGGGTTTCTCAGAGAGATCAAGAAATTATATGCTATTCTGTAGCTCTCATTTCCTTTAGAAACAAGTGATCTAATTCATAACAAATGTGTGTGGGGGGGGGTAGAAAACTGGAATATTTTGCCAAGTTAATGAAAACTAGCAACATCATTCTTTGAATTTCTCTGTCAGAAGCCCAAACCTTTACAAAAGGATTCATTTTCTTCATATGGCAAATCTACCACTTCCTAACAGTCTCTCACTTTAGGTCAGAATAAGAGCAGCATTTTTGAGAATTCCTATTCTCCTTCCCTTAGAACCAGTTTGTTCAGAGACTTTCTGAGAACAGAATTTCAGCATAATTCTAAAAGCCTGCATGTTGTTACGTAAGTGGGTGAATGTTCATGGGCTCTTTGCACTTGAGATAGATAAATATTTTTATTCATTCTCTGATGAAAACTGTGGATTATGCATCTTGAAAATATGTGTGAAGTTTCTGGCACCATAGTTTAAAATGCAATCTACTGGGAATATAAATATTTTCAATAAAGTCTATTATGGATGTGGCACTGAATTCTGACGCTGTTTAAAATTTATTTATTTACATTTATCCTCAAAAGCACATTTTGGAATGGCTTTAAGCAAACTTCCCCATTTAGAAATTCAAAAAATGTCTTCGGCACATTCATTCATTTTGTTTACGTCCATAATTTAATACAAGCAAACTTTTTTCTCTTAATGAAAGTGGGCGTGCGCATGTTTTTTTAACCTTTAAACAAAATTCCCTCTCCAGGTGGAAAGCTGATTACCAATCTTGGGTCTGGAGGTAAATTTTACAGCTGTTTTAAACCCATGAAAGTGGGTCTTATATGAGAAATGCTGACACAACCTATCCACAACGTATGGACATGAACTATACCACTGTAATAAGCAGGTGTTATTTATGTGTAAAAATAATGAGAGGCTGTGTCGGAAGAGAGTTAATATAAAATGCTAAGCAATTATAGTTGGTTACACAGTATAGGTTAATATTCCTTCATATAGCTGCACTTCTTTTTTCTTTTGTCCTCCAGAACTCCTAATGAAAATTTGAGACCTGACTGTAATGATAAGCAGCCATTCACACGTCCTCTGTGTCAAGGCTGTTGCATTAATGCTTCCCTTCATATAACATTTTGCATAGCCTAAAGCATCTATTAAAATCCTTTGTAAAATTCATGAAACAAAAGTGGTGGGTTGAGTCTAGGGGGAGAGAAAGTAAGCTGCTTATTAGCAAAAAGTCAAAAACACAGGGCCAATTACAGATCCGAACAAGCAGGGCTAAGGACCAGCGTGGGGAGTAATTCTTTCTTCAGCCCAATGGGCTCCAGCGAGGGGCAGGTTGGGTGAAAATATAGCAACAGTCGGAGCAGTAATTAAACGGAGATGTTTGCAGTTAGAAATAGCTCTGTAACAACGGAAGGAAATGCTCAACTAACACCATTGTCTGGCCTCACAAAGATGCTAAATTGGAAGGATTTAGGGTTGCTCCCTAAAGAAGAGACTAGAGGTAGTGAAGAGGAGCAGGGGCTCAGGAGATATGTAAAGAATCTGTTTGGTATTTCAAATGTTATAAATTAGATTTTTTAAAGGGGGGCGGGGAGCCTTCCTACTGACCCAGCAACATAAAACTGAATAAACCACAATAAGATTGCCCTTTTTCTGTTATAAACTTGGCATTAAGCCTGTCATGTTCAATGACAGCCTACTAGGCCTCATGCTTTACCCTTTGGAATTTGAAAGATTGGCAGGTGTCATGATTTCCCTAACATAAAAGACCTTGCAAATAATGTTCACCATGCACATTTATACGTCCATAACTCCACTTTCTGCGCTCCGAAATCACTGGATGAGCTTTCCAGGCAGGTGATGGTGTGGGGGTTCCCCACAAGGATATCTGGCCTGAGGACAATGTTTACTGCCAAAGGAGCTTGTGGTCAAGGCCGTACTTTTATGATTTGCTTTAGCAGTCTAAACATGCACCATTTACAATAATGAGCTGCTTTGTAGAAAGGGACTCTCAGAGAGCATTGTTACTTTTCTTTGCAGCATTGAATGCAACTAGAATGGCTCTCCTCTAACTGATGGCTAAGAACCAGGGTTCCATTTAAACAATAATCCCCTCTCTTTGCAACCACCCACTGCAGCCAGAGTCTTCCAATAACTCCAAGAAAAAAAATATCAATATTGAGGGAAACACAAACCCCTATTGAAACTGGAGAGTTCTATTTCAATCGGTATCATCTAAGGGCACCTGTTTGTTACCACCCAACATCAGTTTAAAATAAACAAATGAGCCTTTTCAGAGAACTTAGTGGCCAAAATGAGACTCTGACTTTTTTCCCCCAACCCAAAGAGGGAGAATGAGTAGTTAGCTAGGTACTGTTTAACAAAAATAGTTTCACATGAGAAACTCAATAAATCTGTTCCCACACATTTTAAGCTTTTTAGTGTAGAAACAATTAAATATACAAAAAGAGACAGAGTAATATAACAACCCCCATGTACTCATCACCTGGCTTCAACCACTATCATTTTATGCTCATGGTCAATCAGGTTTTATCTGTATTTCCATCCTCTTCCCATCTTGCACTGTTTTGAAACAAACCCTAAGCACTATTTCATTCATCCAACCTGCAAACATCTCAGCAGGTTATCTCTAAACGATAAGAAGCCCTTGGTGTTTTTTTTTAATAGGTCAAGGAAATATTTGAACCTCGCAGCCTGTAAGACTTTTGTGGACATGTTTTCCCATGAGTTGCATTTCTCAAAATAATACCATTCTACCACATGCTGGAAAATATAAAGAAAAATTCAAGAGCATTGCTAGTCTCTTGTTTGTTTCAGAGAAGAGTTTTCCTCACTGATTTGAGGGCTACAGGTAGCCAAACTTTTCTTCTGTGAGCCATTGTCTTATTATTTCTTTTGATGCAAAAGTATGTACTGACCACTTGCTACATGCCAAGCTCTGTTAGATACAGGAAGAAAGAAATGACCAGGCAGAGAATGCAAGATACATGAAATAGACTCACCCCTCTCACGCTGACCTCCAGATTCTGTTGGCCATGCTACTCAATTGCCTTTTATGTTGGTAAATGAAGCTACAAGAAGAACAGTTTCTTTCTTTCTTTTTTTTAGGAAGGGCAAAAACTTGCCCTTTCCAGCCCTTACACCACTGTTCTTTCCTTAAGCGCCCCAAAAGGTAAATCTGCTACTCAGACGTAAACCTTGATGTACTCCCTACTCATTGACGGAGATGACGGAGATGACCCAAGACTTACAAAGAAAAATACATATGAATAAATACATCTATGAATAAATAATCCAACAAAAGCGAATACTGTATTTGTAAAAATGCAGTATTTTTACGGAGACATTTTAAAGAAAACATTTTTCTCCTTTGGTTTCTTACATTTATATTCTCAAAAATTAGCCAGAAAATACAATTTTGAGATGGCAACATTTTTATCTCTGATTTCTTTAAAAAACCAGAAGGGCTAGACTTGCTTATTTGACGTGACAAAGTGATGTGATTTTTTTTAAGGGAGTGGAAGATAGTGACCCTTTCAAAAAGTTTTGTTGTAATATATTAAAGAACATTTGTTAACATAGATTTGAATTGTAAATCACACTGAAATAATCACCCATGAATTTACCACCCAATTCAAAACCTAGACTGCTGAAACCTTCAGGAACTCCTATGTGGCTCTACCCCATTTCCTGAGACAACCTCTATATTTATACCAGTTCATAGTTTTTTTTAAGAGTATAATTTTGCTATATATGTATATGTGAATACAATTATTTAGCCTTGCTTATTTGGGGGCTTCTTATCATATCTTATGCAGTCCTTTGGAACTTTCTTTGCTCACGCAACATTTTATCCCAAAGATTCATTCATAGCAAGTGTGCCTGTATGTCACCCATATTTCCCTGCTGCATAATACTCCATCATGTAAATATAACACAATTTTTACTTATCAATTCCCATCAATGGGCACTGAGTGGTTGCAAGTGTTGTTTGCTATTTTTGCAGATACTGCTGCTATGAATATTCTTGTCCTTGTCTCCTGGTGCACAAATGCAAGAATTTCTCCAGCACTGCATTCTCTTCCCTCCTGAAAATCCCAAGAATGGCAGCGGGGGAATGTACTGATTCTCTTCCTGCTCTTAAAGTTGTATTACGCCCAGTAATGAAATTAGTTTCAAGTAAAAAGGTACATAGTTCTTAAATTTTAGCTTTTATGTAGGTACGACAGTGGGATGTTGGCCAACAGCGGGAAGATTCTGCATGGATTGAACCACCAAGCCCTTGAGCTGGGAGAATGAACCACGAGAGATGTCAGAGGTTTCTGAACAGAAGACCCCAAACACCTGCTCAAGGCAATCGTGCTGATCGTGGGTTAGCTCCTTCTGCTGGAAGTGGTTGGGTTAATGGGAAAAGAGCATGAAAGGAAATGAAGTCATTTCAAGCCAAATGAATATGGGAATTTCACTGGGGTACCTTTTTTTTTTTTTTTTTTTTTTTTTTTTTCCAAGAGAGCATCATAGACCAAACAAAAGGAAAAAAAACCCACATGGCTTCTATCTCTGCAATATTAAATGAAAATGAAAATGCATGTTTGGCCAGATATCTCAGAATTTTCTAACTATTATCTCCCTATAGTTTCACTAGCATGTTAACCTACTTAGAGCAATTAGTGCTTCATTAGTAAGGCTAACTAACTGTTGCCAGGCCCTGTAATGATTTGCCAGGCTTTCCAGATACAAGTGCATAATCAATGTTTTCCAATTACTTCTATAGTGCAACCACTATTTCAAATAAACTAGATAATAATACAAACCCATTACTGGAGCTGGAGCAGCAGAGGCATTTAATTGCAAGGCAGTTCTTCTCAGCTTTTAAAATTTTTCACACTAATGAAGTGTCATACAAAAAAGTTGTATTGATTTTTCCACCACATGGCTTCAACCACAAATATGTAATTATCCCTTTTATATCTAGCTGGGGGATTAAAATAATCTATAGTATATAGCCTTTACTTATCCCTGATGGGTTTAGTAGTACTTTTACCCTTTTCAAAATATGCAGCCCTTTGATGAATGAACTTTAGGCAAAATGTTGCTTTATCAGTTTCAAATCTTTGCTTTTTAAAGTCAGTTTGTGTGCAGGCATTAAAGTGTGAAATCTCAAGCTTCCAAAACCTCCTAAAGAACACATTCTGGTTTAATTTAATTTACTGAGAGCATCAGATATTTTTCTCCATTAAAGAAACGAACATGGGTATATAGCACTGTACATCAGTAGTGCCCACATTTGCATTTCACTATAGTTACATTTTTATTCATGGCTAACGTTTTATTAACCATGTTATATTTTTACACAAATAAAGTGGTCTTGGCATTAATTGGAGCCAATTCTTTCCCAGGTATTCAGAAAAAAAAAAGTAGGAATAATCCATTGGCATTAAACTTCTTATTTTCTCATCACGGTTCGGTCAATAAAGGAGGAAAAAGTATTTTCTTTACAAAAACAGAAAGTCATTATACGTATAAAATGAATTTTGCAGAGATGGAGAATTATGCTGGGAGCATAGGGCTTTTTAAAAATTAGCCTGTCTTTCTTGATCTTTTTACACATAAATCGGTCCCTTTCAACATTTTTGTTTGAGAATTCTTTTGGTTACACTTTAACATTATTTCAATTATGGTCAGTGTAAAAATAGATTCAAAAGGGTAAAAAAAAACCAGCTGAAATGTCTACAAGACCTTGCTCTTAACATTCACATATCAAAAACTGTATCTCCCTATAGTTTCAATAACATGTTAACCTACTTACCACCCTTTTTCCTGGATGCAAGGATTTTCGCGATTTCCTGCTGTTCTGTGTTTTGTGGTTTAAGGAAACATTCGCAGTCAAATTAATACACTATATTTCAGAGTCTGAAAATTCTGTCAAGGTGATTGTGGAGATTAAAAAAACGTTATAAGTCAACACTGGGAAATCTTGAAGCAAAAATTTAGTGGCGTGGAGATGTAAACTTCATTTTTTGTGTGGCATTTTAAGCCCAGGTGTCTCATGTTAACTTCAAAAATTTTCCAAACAGAGCATTTATGGACAAAGAACTGCCTAAAAAGAATTGCTTCATAAGAAGAGCACACGAAAAATAAAAAATACTCAGTTATTATGTATATGTAGTTTTCCATATTTTAATGAAGTATCTTTAATCTGTTTTTTTAAAAAAACCTTTATCAAAAATATCTTTTCATCCATTAACTTTCTATATTGGGCTGTATTATGAAATCGTGAAAGAAGCAAAATGTAGACAAATGTAATTTTTATTTTTTCATTCATTCATTTTTAATGTAATTTTTAAATGAATGAAACTAATGAATTTAAAGGCTACTTATGCACATATCTGGGCATAACATCCGTGCAAAATATCCTTCATGGTAGAGATATCTGCAGCTAAAGAATAAAAGGTAAACGAAAAAACTGATAAAGTAGGGTAGCTTGGGTTGTAAGGAGAGCTACAGTTCATTTTTAAATTAATTCACACACAAAATGTTTTAATATTGATTTCTAAAAACAAAACAAAACAAAAAACACACACACAAAAAACAAACAAAAAAACAAATCATGCCCTTGAGATTTATCTCACATGATTCTTCCTATATGTAGGATTAGTTTCCCTGGTCTTCTGTAGTTTGCTTTTCTTATATTTTAAAACACTGATCTAATTGCCTTTAAGGATCCAGAGAAGCAGTGGTCATGTCCATGCTTAAATTGGATGGGAGGTGAAATACTCCTTCTACTGGAATAGACAGCATGAGCCTCATCTCTTATTCTTACATGCTGTATACAATATACGATCATCCTCATGTGGTAGTATAGTACAAGTAAGAAATATGACTGTATTAAAAACAGATTATCATCAAGAATTGTGAGGAAGCTAAAAACTGAAATTTCTGTCAAGAGGGAAGAATGAGATGAGCTCTCTACTGTGGACTTCAACGCTCAGGTCCATATATGACTGGTAGTGGGATATGTTTCCGAGATACTAAATGCCATTACCTTGACCGTCGACATGAAGCGATCAGAGTCATATTTATTGATGAAACTCTCAGCTCCCAACCAGCTGTACTGAATGTGCTTCATACAGCAGTCAACAGAGCCGGGGCCCCACACCGACCCTCACTTGTGACATTTCCTCTTCATCATTTATGAAAACAAAAGATCTAGAAGTTTGTAGGACACTAGAGTAATTTTAAAACAGTTTCCTTGAATGCTATAGGGTGGTCTGTCAAAGAAGTACTTTTCTGGCTTCTGGTTTTTAGGAGAATTGACTGCAAACCAAATTAGAACCGTAAACACAGTATTTATTTCAAGGATTCTACTCCTGACGTGAAGGTGACAAGGACAACCAGATATTTGGGGGAGATAATTAATTACCATAATTCCAAAACATGATTCTTTTCATGATGTGTGATGGTCTCACCTACACGACTGCACAGGTTGTTTTATAAGTTTTAAGACCCTGAAAAGCCACTTCATTATTTTATATCTTCAAGGTTATATTTTCTATCTTTGACATTGTTTGGTAGCTAGAAGATGCAGTATGATTTAAAACTAGCAATAGTAAGCGAAGGGCGAAAGAATCTGAGTCTCCAGTGCCAATGATTATATTAGATTTGATCAAAATAGTAAGTCAATAATGACCTTGAACTATAATTTAGGAAGGAAATTCCTCAATAAGAAATTACTCCTGGATGAAGTAGTAAATTATATAAAATTGTGAGGGTTTTCATGTTAAAAAAAAAAAAAACAGAAAAAAACAGGGTACATGGAATTGAATGACCTTGTATTCAAGTTGTCCAGGTATGATATGATCTTGTCATTGTTGTTTTGGTTTGGTTTTGTGGTGGGGAGATGGAGGAGGAGGAGGAGGAAGATGAAGACGAGAGAAAGGAACACCGAACAGAAATGAGAAGTATGATGTTTATATCCTCATTCCACACTGCCTGGGATACCAATGGACCTACTTACGAAATACAATGTAGACTGTAGCTATACAATGATGAAATTACACCAGCTAGGAACATACTATTCACCTATACCTAAAATCATTTGATTATTAAAATTAGTTTTATCTTAGTATTTTCTTGCATCTTTTCCAAACAGGAACAGATTTGTGGTTTTCACTGTACTCACAAAGAAGCTAAGGTAAGAATGCAATGAACACTTCTGAAATGAATTATTTACACAAAAGAGAATTCCTGAGAGTGACTCTGAAGTAATTCAGGGCATGTGGGTCTATATATTTAAGGCTAGGATGCCTTCCCTGGGAAAGGTCTGAAGTCTTCCTTAAGAAGAGAGACAGGGAGAAAAGACTGTGTTGTATTATGCGTGCGGAAGCTGGCGCTAGGGTCCCCCCTTGATGGAAGCAGGTTTTCCTACTCCCTGGCAGGTCGTCCAGAAAGCACTGGCATGACCTTTCCCAAGGTGCAAGATCAGAAAGAAAGTCCAGAATCACCTCTTCTCCCTTGTCCTGGCATTTCAAGTGGGAAAACCCTCCTTATGCCCCCACCTTCTGAGCCCAAGGCCACACTCTGATCTTGCGGCCCCTCACCAAGCCTCACCTAAGATGAGCGTGCAGTAAAAGAAAAGTGCTTTTTGGACCTAAGTGGTCCTTCCACCCGAGACACAACCCCTGCAGGGGTCACCAGTCCCCATATATGACTCATTACAAACTCTAACTACTGGTTGGTGTATAGCGGGAATTACCTATTGTAGATAAAACTGAGATTTTAATTTAAAGCAGGGTTATTTTTGACCTGGTGGCCATAGGCTTCTGGAGTTGGCCTTTTTTTCACCCACACCCAAGGCTCCTATCAGCTTTCTCATCTGTAAAATGAGCCTTGTAGAGAGGACTTGAGGATCAACTGATAATGCATGGTAAAGCAGACCACAGTCCTGGCCTGGAGAAAGTTCTCAAAATATGATAGCTACTGTTGTTGTTGTTGTTTGATGTGCAAGATATGAATGCCTCCGTGAAGTGCACACACACACGTGTTTGTCTCTGAGTGTGTGTATGTGTGGGTACGTGTGTACATGTGTACATGTATGTGGGTGTGCTTAGCATCCAAAGAAGTATAAGGACAACAGGGAGAGACAGAGAAGAGGGAGTAAGGAAGGTGAGAAAGAAAGAAAAAAAGAAATGTAAACAGTCTTGGCACCTGCCCCTCTTCCGCAAAGCGGGCATCCTCTCAACCCTTCCCCTTCACACCCTTCAGCTGTGGCACCAGTCCCCATAGGTTTGTGAGGTCCCATCCAATTCATGCTGTCAGTTCATTTTTCAGGTCCCCCCTCCCCCTTATTTGTATCTTACAGCGAGGAAGCCAGAGGAGCAGTGTTCCACGGGGGTTGAGATGAAGGCTGTCAGACAGCATCAGAGCTGAAAATTACAGCTGATTAAAGGAATAAAAAACCTCTAGGATCATTTGGTATTCTCGAAACTGACAAGTTTAGGTGTTACCCCTTTAAATAGCTGCTGGGTCTCCGGGCTCCAAGATGGAGCTTTTTCTGGAACCATGTTTATAACCCTGAGAAACAGAAAGGAGTGAACTCTCACAACCTTTTATGGAGCTTTAAAAGCTTTGTTTTCCCTCTGCAGGGTTTTTTTAATCTTAAAAACAAAAGCACTGGGAAACTTGCGATGGAACATAAACAGCCCATCTTCCTAACCCAAGTAAAGCTCGCAAAGCCTCGGGAGCGGGTGGGCTGTGAATACTGCAGCTGCAGTCTGTTTTCCTGGGGGTTAAAAACGCTGCAAAGCCCTGTTTCCCTTCGTCAAGGAGCCTAGGAAATGATCTGTTCCGCGGTGGAAATAAAATGTGAGGTTGGCACTTACCGGCGGTCACACTAATATAATGCCCTCTAAAAAGCCCGCGATAACCGTGTTCACAGCCATTAAACTTCAGGGATGCGATGCAAGCCGGCAGGAACTCCGGCCTTCCCGAGCCTGTGCTGCGAGGCCTCAAATCTTCCCACTACTCACTGTGTTTTCTGTTTGCTGCTCTTTATGGGAGCGCACGTTTTTATTTTTTTATGGATGTTAAAACATTTATAACTGTACAAGGTCAATGCAGAAAGGCTTGCATCGAAACTGAACGGGCACAAAAGTAGTCACAAGGGATGGATTAAACCTAGAAGTCAGAGTGAGCATCGCGAATGCATGGATGGCATTTCTGGATGCGTGTAACAAAATGGCAGCCGGGAAGAACGGAGCCAATGGGCGCAAAAGGGGTCGTTGGGCTAACCTGTGTGCAAGGCCAGGGTGGTGGGGAGAGGTTCCCAGGCCCTGGCCTGCTGACCTAAGGGGCTGCCATTCTGCCTCTTTCAAGTCTGTTTCTGCTCCCCCAGCTCCACCCCCTAAGTCCTCTCCAGTTACCATACTCTCACCTTTCCTTCCACACATGCCCTTTGTCTTATCCTCTGGGTCCTACCAGGACGCAGACTAGAACCTCTCTCAAAGACACATGGAACTTACTTGGAGACATCTACCCAGAGTCTCCTACAGTATGGTACATGTGTGATAATTGATAGATTTATCATGAAGAGATGAGCATATTCATTGCAATTTTCTTCAAACATCAGAGAGAACTTATAAACCAGTTGCAAAGAGTTATCTCTGGTTTGCCTTCAACCTCTATTCCAGGATGTAGGTCCTCAGTTCTTGCAAGTTAAGGGTCTCAGGGATAAATCAACAAACCCAGTGAGTTAACTAACAGGGTTGTTTGGAACTATGAGATTATAGTGAGCTGAATAGGAGAAAGGAGTGTAGTCCCGCCTGATATGCCAGATTTCTATAGCCATTGCATGTGAAGAAGGCTTTTGAGAAGAGTGGGAGTTTCTCTTCCTCAATTCTATAATTTCCTAGCTGTGCAACCATGCACAATTCCATTTCTCTCTCGGATCGTTAGCCTCCTCTTCTGTAAAATGGGAATAAGCCTCCCTACCCTGTCAGCACTATGTACAGCACTATGCAAATCTTGGATGTTGTTCTCTTTATCCAAAGGCAAAATAAGTAAACTTCTAGAAAGAATACTGGTCCCCAAAGCCAAGACCAGTTTTCTAATATCTGCTTCTTCACTGATTGAGTTAACCTGTTTATCTCCATTTCATTATCCATAAAATGAAATCATATCCCAGACCCATTGCTTTACAGAAAACAGAATAAAGTATTATTGATGAAGATGCCTTGAAAAATGCCAAATGCCGTACAAATGTGCGGTATCCTAAAGACTACTATGCAACAGAAGCACTTCATAAAATTTTCTCCTGATGTTGGAATCTGATATCTTTAGACATTATTCTCTTTTAAAACTTGTTATTTCAACCACAGAAATACGTGAACATTTAGCATTCTCTTGATGATACATCTGGAGTCTCAAAATACCAAGGTATTCATTCACAGATTTTTCATCTCAAAATGACATATCCTCTGGTGGCCTTCCCTCTAGGATGAGTCACAGTCTTCGAGGCAATGTCTAGACCACACCAACTGTTCATTTGAAGAGCAAGAAGTACTGATTTTTGCTTATGTCACTGGAAACAATGAACTGGACTGATTACAGTTACTAAAGTCGTCCATTCAATGAATGGTCTTTCTACTGAAAATAGAAATGTGTGGCCCCTGAGAGATATCCTGAGATTGCAGAAATACTCATGCCCTCAGGAGGGGTCATTCTGACTGGACAGAAGGACCCAGATAAAGGCAGACATTAAACACTGCTGTCATGTGTACAAGACCGGCCTTCGGCTGGATTTTTTTTTTTTTTTAACTATAGACCACTTCCAGAAGGATAAATTTGTTTCAGCACCCATGATAATTATTGGCAGTTTTCCCAAATCCTCAGACCTTTACCTGTTGCACTGGAAGATACATATGGGATTGAGGATAATAATTTATGCCCAGCTTTTTTCCTCTTTTGACTTTAGTTTTGATATCACATCATGATTCAAAGCTTGGTGCACCATAAATTTTCTCCAAATGTGTAGTAATTCCTAGGTGCAGTCTAAAGTTATGATTCATTTATACTGGAGTGACAGCATAATACCAAGGTGTCAGAATCCATTAAAACTGTTCAATGTCTTCTGTTTATTTTTAGAACCAATTGAGACTTAACTGATGGTGAAAAATATACAGTCAAGTGTGTTTACTTCACCTTTACAAAGAATCCGTTATAGTCCCAATTAATTTGTTATTCCTGTCACAACAGGTACTGGATACTTCAAAACTGTCATTACTGTTTCTGCTTTTCTTTTGAGGGCTTGTGTTTATTTTTAACCCATTCGGAGTTTTCTACCTATTGTGAGCTAAGAATTTCTGTATGTATGTGTGAGAGAGAGAGAGAAAGAGAGAATAGTATGTTCTCAGGACAACATAACCTGATACAGAGTCTGCCCTAGAAAGCTCTTTCTTATTGCCCAAGTGAGGTGTGTTTCTTTATACTAACTTTAAAGATTGCCCTCAGAGGCTATGGAGACCCAGTCCTGGTGTGCTAGACCAGAGAACAACAATAACATTTGAGATGTTCTAAATGTGATAGTTACTGACATTGAGGTATTTTTCTTCTCCAATAAATATTGTCCTTTATTATTTATTTCTGAACATTTTGTATCTGTGGTTTCTAATGAGAAAAGCTGCAGTACATGGAAAAGAGTAGCTGTTAGCTCTTCCAGGCAAATCAAGTCCTGTTCATTATTTCTTGAAGAAACGAATTCAAATTTGTAAGCAATTATTATTTTTGTAATCTAAAAATATAAAAATTTAAAAATGGGGGTTTCATGTAAGCATGAGAATGATCAGAAATGGTATGCACAAAATAATTTACATCATAAAAATTCCCATCTGTACTCAAGCAAAAAATGACAAAACAACTAAAAGTAAATTAAGATATAGGTGGATGAAACCATCACCTACCTCTTACCTGTAATCACCCCAGGAAGTTGACAGTATACTGCCATTACTAAACTGTGATGATCAGAATCTGCGGTGATCACTCCACGACATAGGGGGCCCCCGAGGGTAAAGGACGCTGCAAGACTCACAAGTGGACTCTCAAGGATCAGACCATCTTGGTCTAAGACTGGTTCGATTCCTGGCTTTGATTTGAACTGAGCCTTGTGTCCTGGAATAGGCTACTGAATCTCTCTAAATCTCAGAATTCTCTTAAAAAATGGGAATGATATTTCTGAACGTCTGGGAGTTCAGTGAGAATTAAATACCATAATGTATTGGAAGCACTTGATACAATTCTGGGCATATGAGAAATTCATAGTGTGTGTTGGTTACTACTGTAACTCTTTTTTTTTTTTTTTTTTTTCTTTTTT